>JAMZAV010002824.1:0-84205 GCA_024449915.1 Sweltsa coloradensis | reverse complement strand
CATAACCCCACCTCCCCATATTCCCTAGGCTAGAGTGGTGCATTACAAACCTAACGGTTGACGCTCCTATAATTTAAATAATCGAACAAATAAAAAGAAAAGGTTTTAGCCATTCGCGATGCTCTCAAACACATTCTATTCATTGCCGTTGAGGAGAATACCTTTTGTGTTCAGATAGCTTGAGCTCACTTCAAGCGATAACACTCATGTAATCGAGTCATCATTATTGGTACAAGACATACAATTTTATTAAGAAAAACTTACTCTTTTAGGGTTCTATAAAAGAGTTTTGCTGGATGCCTGGACACGTGGGCATAGAGAGAAATGAACACGCTGACCGGGCTGCTAAGAAAGCTTCCCAGCGTCGCGACGTTGATTTCAATCTAGTTCCCGTTCCAGATGTCAAGAGTGGATTCAAGCATAGATTGTTGGATTTGCGACAAGCATCTTGGGATGTGGTGCAAAAAATCAAATGGAGTAGTGTGATGCCCACACTTACTTATATAATTTGTCCTCCTACGTCTCGACTCTCACGTAGAGAGGAGGTGGTATTGTCCAGAATTTACTTTTACTCTTCTCATTTACTTTCATTCACAGGCGGCGCAATATGACCTTACCGGTTGAAGCGCCCTAGTTTCTCACGTCGTCGTCGTCTTACGGCCACACACGTTTTTAACTTAAGGATATCTCAAAAACCAGAGAAATGGTTATTCCCAGATGTGAAACATGTGATGTACCTTTAACCGTACCAAGTTTTCGATGAATAAAAATAAAATACTTTTCTATTGACATCAACGCTCGGTTTCCAAAAAATAAGGATAAAATATCCATTGCGAGACATAAGTCCATTTAGTGAAAAAATGCAAATCCAAAATATGGATTTCAATTCAGGAAATTCCCGCCTTGACGCTTATCTTACGATTTATCAATTTAGCATCCGCGTTAACATTGATTTAAAAGTTAATTTTTAGTATGAAAATTTGCGCTAAGAAAATCTGCCACACTTAGAATAAATTCCCGAAGTTCAGGATTTTTTTATTCAGAATCATATAATTAATTATTATAGAATACGCGTAGGCTTACTGGATCTCATAGATGCGCCCAGGAAGTTGGCCCAGAGCATGGCTCTGCTGATAGTACAATGCAATTCAAGTGAATAAGTCCACCTCGCAAACACCATCTACTAAGAGGGAAGTATATTACTCACCGAATCTAGAGGCGAGCTCTGGCAATCGTCGTCGGAGACACGTCCCCTTTCTCTTGACGACCTCCCCGACGACGATGACAATGACATAACGATCGATGACAAGGACGACGGATGATACCTCAACGTGAGAACCCTTCCCCCCTTTTTCCCCCTACTCGTGGCTGGTTCTGACCAGCATGCGCCCCTCCTCCACATACCCCTCGCCATTAAACTTATTGAATCCAAAAAATTACCATACCTTTTCGCCGAGCTGACAAGAAAAATACAATAAAATGTATGTTGGTACTTTTCATGATTGCCCTCCCTTTCTCAATTTCATTTGAGATAGTTGTTTAATATTGAGTGTAATTAAGTTATAATTATCAAAAATTATGTTTACGATCGAAGGTTTTTTTTTTAAAAACTTTTAATATTTTCAATATATTGCATCGTCTTATTAATTTTAGAAATATATTTCTCTATGAACATCGCATTCTCCAAACTAATTAAACATTTTTAAAAACTTGTTGCGAATGCGCCGCTCCAAGATTCAACGTTACAGGGGCTACAAATATGAAAAAACCCAAAATAAGTTTTAAAATGTTAGAAAATAAAATCAATTAATCTGAACTGAAACGGTGTTGCTTATACGACTTCTTCTCGTAATTCGCTTCACTGAATAAACTAACTACAACGCCGGAACTTCGGGAAGTGATGTGACAATCAGGTGAGCTATTCACACAATACACCTACCACTCACAGTTGTTTAAACAACGTTTCCAAAGATTCATTTTTTGCAAATTGTTGCAGTAGGGTTAAAAGGAGTGAAAACACAATGAGAGAAAAACCAATATAAACAGTTTTTTTTTTAAACCAACATTAATGAATTAAAAGGAATGACAACTACCAAAATCATTCCTTAATCAAAGTAATTATGGATTAAACAAAATTTAGTTTAAAACTTTACATCATTATCATATTTATTTTTATTAAATTAAATAATAATTTTTACAATTGTTATCAGTTCATATTTATATATAACATCTGTCCTGTAAACTTATTAAACAATATAACAAACAAACCGCAATTATCTCATTAACTAACAACATTCACAGGCGCAACATAACCTTTACCCGGTTGAAGAGCTCTAGTTTCTCAAGTCAATTACGAACGCTGTTATGTTGATGAAGCTGTTGATGTCGTCACACGTCTAGGTAGATGCAGGGCCTCATGGGGTACGTCCACGTTAAGAATGGCAACAACGCGTCCAGCCTTACCTCCATCAATAACTAGAGGCGAGCTCTGGCGGCCCCCCCCCCCCGCTCCTCACACCCTACCCGTGGCTCGCTATGAACAGCATGGTATTATCCTCCTTACATCCCCTAGGCTAGAGGGGGCATTATGATACAACGGTCAACACGCCCTTAGTAAAAAAAAAACGAAAAATATTTTTAAAAACTTACATTACAATAACACAATACTCAAAACGCAACCGCAATATAGAATAGAAGAATAATGTTGAAAAACCAAGAAGGCGCGATGATGATGAAGATGTTGCGCGACTGAAAGAAGCGTTGCGAAGCGGCCGAGTGTTTAAAATAACGGGACACTTACGTAGATATTTTGTTATGTTAGAAGGTGCCGCACATTCTGATAATCTCTAACTAACCTAGCAGTAGGTTACCTACAACCTCCAGCCTACCTACCTGTTGACGCGCCCTTAGTAAAGGTTTTTTCAGATCTAACCGTACATCACGTGTTAACAGAATGTACCAAACATGGTGCCTAGCGCACGAAACTTGTCCCTCTCTAACATGGGAAGAATGTTTAAAATATATGACAACGGAGAAAAACTTTCCTATATCCTCATTAAATTAATAAAAAAATAGGACTTCAAAAAGAAATGATTCATTTTTAAATCGAATTTAATCATCTTTAAAATTTTCTTGTCTTTTATAAACTAAAAAACCTATATAAAAATCAACCCTCAACAATATAAAACTTGTATAAATAAATAAATAAATAAAATCCTTGTAAAGCACGACAAACTAAGATATAGAATATATAACTTGAGCAAAGTTTAGAATGTTTTCACACCCTACTGTATCATCTCCTGAGTCCGATAAGGGTCGATAATGTTTTATTAAAAATAAATAAGAAACAACCGTTTTTTATGTTTACTGATTGAGACAGTTTGATACTGTTCTCACATAATGGCATAGAATTCCAAAGTAAATGCACATGAAAAGAGAGCTGTGTGTATACTTATAAACACTCTCATCACCAACGCCATTGTAAATACCGTTCACGACGCGGGCCTAGTAACAGAGTCGATAAAAGAAGTTTCCCCGTTGAAACTTTTTTATCGACTCTGTTAGTACCAAACACCGTAGAACAATAATAATGTTAGGCACGGAGGTTCTTTTATCTGAGCTCTTTGCTCCGACGCCAAGACCAGGGCCACATGGAGCCGGATTGTGGGGAAAATACACAGTAATAGGAGAAGAAATACACTTTTAATAAACACACAGACATTTTTGAATTCGTTGTCCAATTCCAACTATGGTAATATATTAAAAGTTGTAATCAATTATAATTAATAATAAAACTATTGCGCACTAGTTTCTAAGGCGGAGCACCACAAATGCGTTATTCGCCGCAGCCGCGTAGGAAAATAATGTTTTATATTTAGAGGGCTGTGGATAAGGCATTGTTGAGAACAGACGCCAGTTTTTGTCTGTCTTGATTGGATTTCACACCAACAAAGTCGTGTTTGATTTCTCTGGACTAAATTACATATCATTTTGTAATTCGGAAAGAAGATTAATCACTTTTTGTGTTGATAAGACCGAAGAAGTCCTCTCGAGTTTGGAGGCTGTGGCTGTTTGTAGGGCAAGCTGTTCTTTCAGATAAGAAGGAATCTTGGACTTGGTTATTGGTTTATTGTCTGGGCTGGTTGGTTGGTTTTTCATCTGCCGACAAAATTCAGCAAGTCAGACATCTATATTTAGAAAGTGTTTTACTTTTCTCTTGAAGCTCATGGATGTCAACGCTTAATTACCTATTTTTGTTCTATTCCTTTGGACGTTAGTACTTTTCTTTTCAAGCTCACTCTCCCTGCGATCGAATGCTGGTTCTGTCCATCACATGCATGTCTTACCATTCCCCGGGGAAGAATTTCGCAAAAAGCATGGCTCTGTTAATCATAAATGCCTGGGAAGAGATAAAGTCCATTTCGCAAACAAACCGCTAACAATTAGATTATTATTCCCTGAAACTAGAGGCGAGCTCTGGCAGCAGTCGTCGGGGTCCCCCCTCCTCCCTCCGAACCCATGACGACCTCCCAAAGACCCAATGACGATAACGACCGCGACGTTCGAAACACCCTTTCCTCCCATTACCCGTGGCTGGTTCTGACCAGCATTGACCCTCCTCCCCATATGCCCTAGGATAAAGTGTTGCATTATGTCCTAACGGTTGACGCGTCCTGAATCTACAAATAATTAAAAACGTGGTAGAATTGGCCCAAAGCATGGTTTTGCTAATAAGTCAATTATTAGCCAACCAGCGCGTACATAAGTGGGTTAACTACACTGTCGAACTGCAAAAATTTGGAACTACTCCCTATCTGAAGAAAAACAAGGTCTTGCCATGCCTGCTTTCAAGACAGCTATTAAGTCTTATACATTATGATTGCTTTTTTTATTTTTTATTATGAATTCATTGAATGGTTATTGTTTTGTTAATTTGTCTCTTCTTTGTTTTTCTCTTTTATGTTTCTATGATTTATGTTTTATAATTTCTTGTTATTATCACAGTTTGTTGTGTAGAGGCTGGCAGACACCTTGTGCTTGGGCCAAACTGCCCGTTTCTGCCAACCTTCCTACTAAGCCTATTAGTGAAAAATAAATAATAATAATAATAAAAACAATAAGAACATCCAACATCAAACTCATTAGTTTAATAAACACATCACAGGCAGCACAATATGACCTAACCGGTTGAAGCGCCCTAGATTCTCAGGTCGCCGTGGAAAGTTATCAAAGCCACGTTCAAGTGAGCGACTACTGGTGAATATTTGTTTGATAATAGCTTGAGCTTGGCTGGTTTCCAGGTTTCCAAGTTTCCTTGATAAAAAGTGACATATCTAAGAACCATCACAGACACTACCAGGTCTATTAGTTATGTACCTGTACAATTATTTTAACAAACAACGTATTATTTTAACTTTTGTTTTGAGGAGGTTGCTTCTGTAACCTTTTGGTCTGATATGAGACAATTTAAAAGATATTTAAATAATATTTGTTTCCCGCCTTTCGAATTGTATAATTATTTTGAATAATTAATTACATTTAATTATTACATGAATTAACTCAGCCAATAATATTTCATTTTATTGTTATTATTCCAATTCGACAGCCTCGCGCGCATAATATACAGATCAAGTGTTTATTCTACGTGTTTAAACTCCGTGCGTATGCATCTCCTATCCGAACATTCTCAACAGCTGCGCTTACGTCATCACTTGCACGTGTGCACAGTGACCACAGCAGATACACAACAGTTCTTGAGATGTGTGGGATTGGTATTTCTCTATCAGTCTTCGTGCTGACTTATCGAACACTATCAGCAGATACGAACGAACTCTAGTCATTCATTGACGTCACACACTCGCGCTGTGTGGGAATATTATCGGACCAGCCTATTTCTTGTGCAACATAGCCTGCACGTGTGTGTGCAGGAATCAAATAAACATGTCACAATCGTAATCTTGTGCGGGAATGGAATGTCACTTCTACAACCGACCTACGTCACGTTTTTTGAACCGTGGGACCGAAAACATACCCCCACTTCTGCCTAATCACCATGGGCGTAATAGAATAAGCCAATCACAACACTCAATTTCCGTGACTACGTCACAAAATCTTCAGACGAAACGAACGTGAGCAGGGAGAGAATATTCTTCAGGACATACTTCTAAAGGCTTTCAAGGAGACAACACGTCTGGCTGGTTGCCGGAATCGCACCGACCGGACTTGGACTTGGACGAACGTCTGGAATTTGGAACGTCTTGGACTTGGAGATTTTCTCGGATCTTTTGGACGGCACATAGGCGGAGGCCTATACATGGATGATGGGCGAGCTAACTTGGGACCACTGAACGTCCCCGTACGGAATCGCTGGTTGACCATTGGACATGGTCAATATCTACAATAGGCCTATCTACAAATCTGCGAATTACGATACCACGGTAAAACAAACTTTATATTTTTCACAATCAGCGAACTTTTAAACAAACTTTTCCTAAATGGCTGAATTTAAGATTGAGAACTTTTGAATTTTAATTGGAGAGCTTTTGAGAATTTGTATTGTATGTGTGTATGTAACGTGATTGTTTTGATTTAATTATAATTGTATTTTGAAACTGGTTTTTGTTAATTTGTGTAAACCTTTCGTTGTCTGTCTGTCCCACTCAATATTTTATTTCAGTTTTTTTATAATTTAAACTTCAGCAGTTGGCAAGACTGCATACTGACATGAGCTAGACCGGCGCACTCTTCTAAGGTTGGTAATTGTTTTTCTCAACAGCTGTTTGACTTTGAGTGACAGTAAATTTGTTTGATTGTTTTTCGATTTTGGATAAAATAAAGTAGTTTATTGTTTTAATTTGTTGTGGGAAAGGCTATTTAGCGACACTTCGTAGCCCACTCACATCTGACTCAAGGATATCTCTTAACTAGAGAAAAGGTTATTCACAGATGTGACACATGTGATGTACCTTGAACCGTACAACAAATGTTAGCACAATTTTCCAAATATAATGCATTATACGCACGAAATTTGATCTCACAATCACATAAAGAACTTCTTACTTCTATCATATAATAACGGCGACATACTTTATAAACTTCTCATTCAAAGTAATTTATGTAACAAAATAAAATTCACAACAAATATTGATTTCATATTTAGGGTCACATAAATATTTTAAATTTGCTATTAGGCTATTATAATTTTTATTTTTATTTATTTTATGAACTTTGTAACATTAAAATAATCCCACACATCAAAAACTTATTACATTAACTTACAATATCTCAGGTGGCGCAATATGATCCAACCGGTCTAAGGGACCTGGTTTCTCACGTCGTCGTCATACAGCAAGCCAAGCTCTCTCCCATTCCTTTGCCGGTGGCTGGTTCTGACAAGCATGGGATTTTCCTCCCCATAACCCCTAGGCTAGAGTGGCGCATTATGACCCAACGGTTGACGCGCCGTCCAAACAAACTCAACCTACACCTGAACGTGGCTGCACTATATGCTTCACTCTTCTGTTCGTCCGTCCGCTGTGAGTGTCACGACTACGATATAAACCGAACATGACTTACGACTGACATGAGTTTCTAGATTACCCTTAAAGGGGCTAAAAACCTCAGAAATTATTTTTTACCGCGTGATCTATAGCACAATACAACACTAAAATGACAATTTAAAAAATTATATTTTGTAACTGTGATTTAATACGAATTTTTGATTTTTTTTGATCCAGAGATTAGCGAAAATTGGTTTTTTGGGAAATTTCTTAAATCGGCTTTAACCTGCTTCTTTTTTGGTCCACATAGATACTTGAGCATAGTACCAATCTAAAATGCCCCTTTATAACATCGTGTCTTGAAACTGTGCCCAAATATACCCTCAAACACGCAAAAATATGCATTCCAAAATCACACCCCAACTTGGTAATCAGCATATTTTGACCAAACTACTTGCCCAAATTACAAAACAAAATATAGAGAATTTACAGAAAAGGCTGTAGAGTACGTCAATAAAGGCCAATATTTTTTTGGATCAAAATCCTCCAAGGTCACGGGGCATAAAGATCGTCCCCATGTTATTTCTTATG
Source organism: Sweltsa coloradensis (assembly GCA_024449915.1). Taxonomy (NCBI): domain Eukaryota; kingdom Metazoa; phylum Arthropoda; class Insecta; order Plecoptera; family Chloroperlidae; genus Sweltsa; species Sweltsa coloradensis. The sequence continues at coordinate 76,115 of JAMZAV010002824.1, read as the reverse complement.
GGAGATTTATGCCGATGGGACCTAGCTCGAAAAATGTCATGTTTGACAATTTTTTGGGAGGTCATGGTGGCCCCAATAATTTTTCTGTTAATTGCTAAATTCATTACTAGTTAGCCTGAATGAAAATATATTTTTTGAGTTTAGCGGTTAAATACCCCTTTAAACAAGAGAAGCGGTTGTTCCCAGATGTGACGCATGTGATGACTCTGATCGGTGATCAAATATTAACAGAATGTCCTTAATAATCCCTTTCGCATACAATAATATGATGTCTCCCAGTATGAAGTACTTCTATCATGTGATAACGACGACAAACTTACTAAATGTCTCGTTCGAAGAAATGGATCCCCGTCTGTACCCGGGGTAGTATTGGCCCAGAGCATGGCTCTGCTAATCATACAAGGCGATTCAAGAGAAAAAGTCCATCTTGCAAACATCAGCTAGAAAGAGCGGAGAATATGACTTCCCGACACTAGAGGCGAGCTCTAACAATCTTCGTCAGGGACCTTAACCCCAGTTCCCTTGACGACCTCCCGGCGACGATGACAATTACACAACGTACGATTACAAAGACGATGACGACCGCGACGTAAGAAACCCCCCTTCCTCCCCTTACCCCTGGCTGGTTCTGACCAGCATGGTGGGGCCCTCCTCCCCCCCCCTTAGGCTAGAGTGGTGCATTATGACCTTACGGTTGACGCGTCCTTAATCCATTTAAACAAAAAAAATCAAAGGAATGGCAACCCCACGTTGTTGAGTTACGCAAAAATGCATGTTGAAAATCATTCTATTGAAAGTTCTCAGTAATTCATTGTGGGGCGCAGAGGGGACTTTCATGTTGAGAATATACGGATCTCTTGTTTGCTCCAAGATGGACCATGGATGTTTTGTATACTCTTCAACACGTGACACATTCCTCAAACTTCTCGACACTGTCCACCATTGTTGACCTGTGGTCTTCGTCTTGCTCTTGGTGCATTTCGAACAAGCCCGGTAGTGAGCTTGTATGCCGAGTTAGGTATGTCTTCCTTGGTAGAACGGCTATACCTCTTGGTGGGTACGAAGGTAATGAAAATTAAAGCTATGCCTTACCATCCAGCAAATCGGGATATATTTAATACGAAAAAATTATGTAAGACATTTTATAACAAACCCATGGCAACCCTTTCAAACGGGATTAAGATGTAAACTTTTGTTTAATCTTATAGAATTTAATCTGTTAAAAGTCTATAATTTGGTTTTTAGCAATAACCCGCCCTGGTTTACTCCAGGGCCGGTTTTAATTTTCAACCTTTGTCGTTATGATACTAACTCTACTTGCAAATGTGTATTCAAAATTAACTTCAGAAAATTATATTTACCATGAACATCAAAGGTTTACTTTGGTAATCATAGATGGCTACAAAATTGACTGCACGGTTGGAAGTGCGTTTTATTGCTCTACCTTCAAATGAACGTTTCAGGCTAAGCGACGTGTGTACAGTTTTCACTGCAGAGTTATTAGCAATCACTGAGCTCCTAAATACATTCTACGTTGTCGTTGTGGAAAATCCCTTTTGTGTTCAGATAGTTTAAGTTCACTTCAAGCTATTTAACTCATGTATTCAAGTCATCATTTGACACAAGAAATCCAATTCTATTTAGAAAAGAACTAAACTCTAACGGTTCTATAATAAAGTTTTGCTGGATATATACCTGGACACGTGGGGATAGAGGGAAATGAACACGCTGATCGGGCTGCTAAGGAAGCTTCCCAGCGTCGCGACGTTGATTTCAATCTTGTTCCCGTTCAAGATGTCAAAAGTGGATTCAAACAACGATTGTTGAATTTGCGACAAGCATCTTGGCTGTGTTGCAAAATAACAAATTGCGTAGTGTGGTGCCCACACTGACTAATTAAATACATCTTAAGTCTCTTCTCTCACGTAGAGAAGAGGTGGTATTATCTAGAATTAGAATAGGCCACTCACGTCTAACTCACGGATATCTCTTAATTAGAGAAAAGGTTATTACCATATGTGACATATATGTGATGTTCTGTGATGAATTCAGCGCCTCAGCCGCTCGCTCCAGAGCATCCAGTTTCCTCTGGATGGCGGCATCCCACTCAGACGTCTCTGGAGGGTCGTGAAACCAGTATGATCCATTTCTATGTCTGTGCTCTGAAGAATACGCTTTATGTCTTCGATCCACAAACTTGTTTCCCCCGTCTGGGCCCGGGGTTGAATTTGCCCAGAGCATGGCTATGCATGTAAAAGGCGATTCAAGAGAAAAAGTCCACCTCGCAAACATCAGCTAGTAATAAGGTTAGTATATTATTCCCCGAATCTAGAGGCGAGCTCTGGCAAATGTCGTCCGGGACATTGCCCCCTTCCCTTGACGACCTTCCGACGACGATGACAATGTAGAACAAACGATGACAAAGACGATGACGACCTTAATCTGTTCGTGAGAAACCCCTCTTCCTTCCTTCCTTCCATTACCCGTGGCTGGTTCTGACCATCATGGGCCTCCTCCCCATTTCCCCTAGGCTAGAGTGGTTCATTATGGCCTCACAGTTGACGCGCCCTTAATCCAAATAAACCAAAAACCAAAACCAAAAACGACTTTGATTTAATAAATGAAATACAAAACTCATTTCAATAACTTACAATATCACAGGTGGCGCAATATGAACTTACCGGTTGAAGCGCCCTAGTTTCTCACGTCGCATACATATGCGTCATCTTACAATAACTTTGTAGGCCAAGTGTTCATAATACATTAAATGAAAGCCTTAAACGTGCGAATTACAAAAAAAGTATATTTTATTATATTGATGGGTAAAGCCTCTTGCCAAAAAATGGGGCAAAATTGCCATTTTGAAATATTTACTGCAACATCTCTCTGAATCCATCGATAACGGTAGTTCTGTTTATATAAATATAATTAAAGAAAGGTGTTTCATGGTTTCATATTCCCCGTCAGGGCCCGGGGTAGACTTGGCCCAGAGCATATGGCTATGAAAACCGTAAAATTCGATTCAAGGGAAAAAGTCAACCTCGCATACATCAGCTAGTAAGAGGGGAGTTTATAACTCCCCGAAACTATAAGAGGCGAGCTCTGGCAATCGTCGTCGGGTGTACTTCGCCTTTTCCTTGAAGACTTCCCGACGGCGATGACAATAAACACAACGAACGATGACTATGACGATGACAAAGACGATAACAACCGCGACGTGAGAACCCCCTCTGCCTATCCCTATCCGTGGCTGGTTGTGACCAGCAGGGACGTTCCTCCCCATATACCCTAGGCTACAGTAGCAAATTAAGACCTAACGGTTGACGCGTCCTTAATCCAAATAATCCAAAAAAATCTTATTATAAATTTTCTTTTATCAACTTAGAACACAACATAATATAATCATCTAACACACCATACACTCATTTGTTTATTTAACAAAATCACGGCACCTAACGAATTGAAGCGTCTCAGTTTCTTACGTCGTCGCTTTTTTGTTTTTTAAGTTAAGTCTTTGTCTTCAAAATTAGTATTTTGATATATGTACAGTTGGTTAAATTAAAAAAAATAATCATATGTTCTCTAGCGGAGGGATGGTTTGTATAATTGTGTGTAATATTATTATACGTGTTGATACGATGACAAAGACGATGACAACCACGACGTGAGAATTCCCCCCCCCCCTTTGCCCCTCCACACCTGGCAGATTTTGACCAAGTATAGGGATTTTCCTACCTTTATAAGCGCATTATGACCCCACGGTTGACGCGCCCATATCCAAATAAAATAAACGAGTAATTGTTGTATATAACACATCCCACTGTACCTTAAAACTTTGATCTTTGAGTTGTTTATCCATCAATTTAATATCTTTACACTTTTCTTTTGCCAATCTCGTAGGAAAAATGATTTACAATTTGTCAATATCGTATTTTGTACGAGTTGATATGGTTTTAAGAGTTTCCATTGGTATGAACTACAAAACGAAGGAATATTTTGTGGAAAAGGAGATATTGAAGGATGTCAGTTTTTGATTTAAAAGACTTCAAAATATCAATCTCGTATTCAACAGTAGAAAACTTGAACAATTATTGTTATATACTTTCCTAGATAAAAAGCCAATATAATATTCTGAATATAGCAAAATTCACTGCAAAAAGACATATAAATAATCGGTGATTTCATCTATCTAAATTTGGATCATATAAAAACGGCGACAAACTATCTAAATTTCTCATTCGAAGTAATTTGTTCAACAATTTTACTATCCTAAACATATTATTAGTATATATTTAATTAATGAATTAGTCATTTGCTTTGACGATAAACTTAATTAATTCCTTTATAAACTAAAAACTAAATTAAATTATTCTCACAACAAATTGTATCTGGTTGATTTTTTTTTATTATTTTTTTTATTTAGAGTCTACCCACTCAGTTATATAACTGTTTTTCAGTTGGGGACGCCCTAGGTTCTCACGTCGTCCTTAAATAGTCCCACTTTGGCAATCCTGACATCAAGTATAACCGGGGTTTCTTCGGTCGCTAATAAGAATGCCTGCAAGGGATTGAGTCCTCTTGAACATGCCCCCCGTCTGGGCCCGGGGTTAAATTGGCCCAGAGCATGGCTCTGCTAATCCTAAAAGGCGATTCAAGAGAAAAAGTCCACCTCGCAAACATTAACAAGTAAGAGGGGAGTATATTACTCCCCGAATCTAGAGGCAAGCTCTGGCAATCGTCGTCGAGGACACCTACCTTTTCCCTTCACGACCTTCCCGACGACGATGACAATGACATAACGAACGGTGACAAAGACGATGACGACCGCGACGTGAGAAACCCCCCTTCCTCACCTTACCCGTGGGTGGTTCTGACTAGAATGGGGCCCTCCTTCCCACCCTCCTTAGGATTATCTAGGCTAGAGTGGTGCATTATGACCTAACGGTTGACGCGTCCTTAATCCAAATAAACCAAACCAAACTGACCAGCATGGGCTCCCTTCTCCATATTATCAAGGCTAGAGTGGTGCATTATGACCTAACGGTTTGCTTGCCCCTAATCCAAATAAGTTAAAAATTATCTTTTACTGAGTACATATTTAAATCATTTTTAATTTATTTTTATATAAAAAAAGGATTTTTTCTATTGTCACTACTATCGTTATCAATTTATTTAATTTTAAAAACTTGTAAAACAATAGTAAAATCTAACACCCAACAATCTCAATCTATTAACTTACAATGTCCCAGTCGTAGAATTTGGCACCGAGCTTAGCTCTGCTTTTCGTAAAAGGCGAGGAAAGAGATAAAGACCACCTAGAAAACATCAGCTCGCAATAAAGGGAATACTCCCTGAAACTGGAGGCGGACTATGGCTGTCGTTGACGGGGACCCCTCCCCTTTTTTGACGACTTCCCCAACGATAACGAGCATGACAAAACGAACGATGACAAAGACCATGACTACCAGAACGTGAGAACCCACCCTTCCTCCCCTAACCCTAAGCTGGTTCTAACCAGAAATAGACTTTCGTCCCCATATCCCCTTGGCTAGAGTTTAACATTATGACCTAACGGTTAACTCACCCTTAATACAAATTAACTAGAATTTAAACAAACTTGAACCAAACTTCCCAAATTTGAGCTCATTAGAACAGTTAATTCTATTTTATTCAAATAAATACATTTATTTTTCTAGTACGATGATCCCTATTGTTTATATATATTGTTAATTGTGAAAACATTATAGGCCTATCTTCAATCAAATTCATTAAATTACCCAATTATATCACAGGCGGCGCAATATGACCTACCCGGTTGAAGCACCCGATTTTCTCACGTCGTAATACTGGTATATCGTCCGTCTGTTTTGGGGAATGGTCGTGGGGCTCGAAGCCTCTCCCCTTGTATTTTTTTAGTCCCTGGTGCGAAGCACCTATAACTTAAAATTAGATGTGTGCCAGAGTTGGGCGATGGACAGCGTCCTTGCGCTGCATGGTGATTAATGACAGGTACCGTTGATTTCGGTTAAAACCGCCGGAGCTCGGGAATGGCAACAAACCTCTTAGGTTTTTACATTTGGATGTAATAATTAGCGCAGAAAAAGTCCACAAGAGACATCCAAGCAGAGTTATTTTTTTTATCGTCACGGAGGTCGTAGTCTTGGGTCCACTACACCCACTCGACGACGCGCGGCGATGAGACGTTGACGAGCCCTCAGAAGCCGTGCCTGACGATGTGGAGGCAAGAAACGAGGTCCAAGAGCTGCAATGGGGCGCGGAATACGTCGCTTCTTCTCGGAATAATGTGGGCAAGTGCAGAAACTTGGGGATTTGGTACTGCTTCTAGAGATGTTTAAAATCGGGCAGCTTGTGCGGCAATGCATTGGTCCACGGTTTGCAGACCAAGGTCAGCATGAACCTCCGAGATTCGTGTCCATTGAGGGAGAGAAAGGGACACATGAAGAATCTTGTTTTGCACCACTTGTAGTCGGTTGCGGTGGGATGTTGCACATTCTCCCCAGACATGAGGTGCGTATAACGCCGCTGAACGGATTATAGGCGTGTGGAGGTGGAGTTTGGCCGTTACCGAGAGCTGTGCATTCCGTAGAAAGGGGTACAGGGAGACGAGATTACTGGTTGCGTTTTGAGTTGCTGACCGGATCTGTGGGCCCCACGTAAGTTTCCGGTCTAAAGTTGTGCCCAGGCATTTATTTTTGGGCCACGAGCCATACGCCAGTAAGCTTTAACGGAGACATCGAGACCCGCTACCGTAGTATCCCAGAGTTTAGATCGGAAGGCCGAAATGTCACGCTTGAGAGCTGTTGATGCTCTGTTGTAAGCGGTCTTGTCATAAATAAATAAATAAATAAAATAAATAAATTTTATTTAGAGTCTACCCACTCAGTTATATAACTGATTTTCAGTGGGGGACTTTAAACCAAAGCGACCAAGCCAACCCTGCAGGCCCCGACGCAATCGACGAGTGAGCGATAACCAACCAAAGATCGATATTTTTAATAGGAAATATAGCAATCAGTGGTATGGACAGTGCGAACACCCGCGAATCAACGCCAGAATCAACAAGGCCGATTCAGAACAACTCTGAAATTTATTATGTGCTTCGTTGCTAGGACGGCTCCAAAGTCACCGTTTACAAACTCCTAAGACAAGAACTGATGAACTTAAGTCCAAATCAGAAGTTAAAAAACTTCTGACTTTGACGGGAATCGAACCCTGGACCTTCTGCACTGGAAGCAGATACGCTAACCACAAGACCAACGAGCCACAGGCAGAGTGAGTGCGTTGCCAGGTACGTCGTAGACGATTTTGAAGGTTACTGAACGGCGAAGTCCTTCTGGCAAATCATACAGGGTAATGCGGCCACGAGAAGAGGACGGTGTCGAGGTAGTGATTGCCTCTTGGATCAGTTTAGTGATAGATTTTACCGCTGCATCCACGTCAACCGTAGAAGCTAAAGGTGGCGGATCTTCAGGGAGACCTGCGTCAAGATGAGCGCGGAAAGCATCCCAGTCAGCCTTGTGAAAATCAGGACGTTGACACGGCGGGGAAAAAAGGAGTCTGTCACCTAGATTGAGGACCACTGGATTGTGGTCTGAAGAGAGAGCTGGGTATGCCTCAAGGTTGTACGAGCAACGAATGTTGGCCAACAACGCGATGTCAAGGACGTCAGGACGTCCCACGGCTTCACCAAGCGGAAAGTGCGTCGGGTCAACTGGACCTGCCACAACGTATGTGCTACGGTCAGCGTGGTCACGCAAGGCGTTTCCTGCTGTGTTGGCTGTCAGGGAATTCCAAGACGGATGTTTAGAATTAAAGTCACCCATGAGGACGGTTGGTATGGGGGAGGCAAGTAGGATATCAATGTCAGCCACATTAAGTCTTGTTGTTGGTCTCTTGTACACTGAAATAAGTCGGAGGTGGCCACCTGGGGTATGAACCTGGACACCAACCGCCTCAAGTGAGATCAAAGGCGGAATAGGTATTTGAAAATGATCGACCTGTGTACTAATAAGAATGGCCGTCCCTCCTGACTGTCGAATCCCAGGAGCGACCACCCGGTCCTCACGATATACCTTGTGATTCGGCACTTTCCAAGATACTTGAGGAGCTAACTAGGTTTCCTGAAAAAGTGCTAGATGAATATCTTGCTGACGCATGTATAGGAGAAGTTCGGATGTTTTGGATTTAATTCCTCTACCAGCATTCCAGGTAAGAATGTGCAATCCGGGGGGTCAAAGGACCATTGAAGCGTCCTTTTACTAGAGAGGCAATCGTGGTTACCATCATATATATAATTGGGTCCGTGGTCATGGACGTCAGAGCTTTACAAATATCCAAGATCATACCATAGGTGGCAGAACTCATAGGTGGTGGTGACTCCGTAATGGGTTGCGGAGGAGATCTTGCAGCCCTGGAAGGTCGCGGGTCAGTCTGGGTGTGAAGCTGTACCATAGTCTTACCTTCTGATGATGATGGCTGAACTGAGATCTGGAAAGACCGCTGCACTGTATGAGTAGCCCGGACGAGCCTTGGCAGCTGGAAGCGGACGAGCTGTCGGACGCTCTCGTGGAATGGTAGGCTTCAGGTGCTGCGACGCTGCCCGTAGATATGCCGGGCACTTCCTATACGCGTTTCCAAGCAAAGGGGTTGCTACCTGGTGGCGAAAAATGCAACTGTCCGATCAGTGATAGGCGGAGGAGCGCGCTATGTGCTTACCTGAAGAACACATGTCATTCCGCGTTTGTCACTTATAAATATGTACAATCACAGGTACATTGTCGTTGCTCTCCCAAAATGTTGTTAATTGATGATAATCAAAAGTATGGGGGTGCACCAAAATGATAAAATCGCTCTCCAATATGCGGGATTTGAGACCATGTCCACCAGAATAATATTACTATATTCAGACCTACGCCCCATGCACCCATGAGACACCGAGGATGGCATTTGTATCCATATTACAATGCTCTAATTGTAATATCATAATAAATCATTGGTATTTATAGGCTATATACTAAATATAGGCTAACAGGGTACGATAAATACTAAATCAAATTCAAACCGTCAAGAATGTTCACAACTCATAGTAAACCCACACATACAGTATCGCTCGCTTCTTATGGCACTTTTAATTGAGATATACTTCTTTAGTTTTATTATGATAATTTAATATAAATAAAGTCATAATAATAATAATAACAAAACTATAACAAAAATAATAATAATTGTATTTGGGCTTATGCACAAGTCCCAACTCCTTTTTTACCTTATATATTTTAATGTAGGCCTCATATACCGTTTACCGTCATTGTTCATTTATTACTCAATATTATACATAATATCATAATAAATACGATTTATATTATTACAATAGAATAAGTATAATGATATGACCTACAAGATTTTAAAGCTGTCTGCAGAATGACGCGGCATGCCATTGTTGACATACAAAACAATAATAAAAATAGGCCATCAGCTATTCAATAGGCCTACTTTTAATAAAATGTATATTTAAAAAAAACAGAAGTCCTAAGTGTATAGAAGATAAATATATATAGGCCAACTCCGATTGCGTTTACATTGTAAAACGATGTAGAAAACGTGCAAAACAAGTGTAGGGCTATAATTTGCTAGAAGCTCTTTTGATTTTTAGATATCAAGTAAATTATTGAAACTATTAGTATTGGTGGGCAACATTTAATGGCAAAATATCATCGATCTTCATCATTCAACATTATTTGATACACTTGTTTCTGTATTTAATAGTTTAACAGAGTGGTTTGTTCTTTTCGAGCTAATATCATAAAATAATCTCAATTATTTGTTGTAATTTAAAATGCCATTAAATTCCCGTTTTTAATAAAGACGATCCCCAAAACTTACGAATTTTACTAATAAAATACGTGGACGATATGACATAATCAACAATGTTTTCGCAAATGATCAGAAATGCAACAAAAATCAAGTTGAACCTATAACTGAATATACAGCGCTCCCGTAAGCAGCTCGCCTCTATCACCGATCGGTCCGACATGTTGCGTTTTAGTGCTGCCATCTATCTTTGCTTGGAAACGCGTATAGAATGCAGGGTGGTCTCCACCACAGTTTACACAATTTGCGGGCACAAGGGTGACTTCTTACAGTCGCGACCACTGTGTCCTTCAGCACACTTGAAGCAGCGAGGGCCAACGTTGCAGAACGTAGAGGTGTGGTTAAACCTCTGACAGTTGAAGCACATTGTTGGACCCTTTGCACCTTTTTAAGGCTCAACTGTAACCCGGGAATGTCCTAAGACACGCAGATCTACCAGCGATGGAGCGTCAGGTGACACCAGAGTCGTCACCACGAACAGCGGTATCGGGACGTGCTGTGGACCCGGTCCAGTCATCTGGGTGACCGTACGGACTGCGTAACCACCGTCGACTAGGTCATTACGGATATCGTCAGCTGATTGGCGGGCAGACAATCCCCGTAGGACAAAACGCCTGGTTTTTACCTCACCCATTGGATATGTGTAGAATTGTACCTTGCGGTCACGTAAGGCGTCGGACAGGGCACGGAAATCATCGATAGACTTCACTTTTATAGCAAAAGAATCCACGCGCGACGCGATCGTGAATCCATGATCAGCCACAACAGACTTAACAACATGCAGCGACAAGGTCGCGGTAGCGTTCCACAATCATTAACAATAATGAACAAAACCATAGTGATATTATTAAAAGGGGCATCATGGTTTGGCAGAACTCGCATTCTGAAGACAATCTTGCCCCTTTTGGAGCAGCAATTAAGCGAGTGCTCCCTGAAACTAAAGGCGAGCTCTGGTGGTCTTCGTTGGTCACCTTGGACTACGACCATAACAATAAACAAACGATGTATAAGACGATGAAGATTACGACAAGAGAGCCCCCCCCCCCGCCTCCTTGCTCTCCCCACCAGTGGCTGGTTCTGACCAGCATGGAACTTTCCACCCCACATCCCCTAGGCTAGAGTGGCACATTATCACCAAACTGTTGAAAAGCCGTTATGAAAATAATACAATAATCAAATAATTTTCTGTAAGGATCAAAGGAACCAAGATTATCTTATCATCAAAACAAAAACAATTTTAATTTATTCATTAACATTATCATATACGGCGCAATATGACCCACTCTGTTGAAGCGCCCTAGTTTCTCACGGGGTTTTTTCTCCCGGGATTATATAACACTTTTACTATTGTGATGCGGACACTACGAGGACGCGGGTTCGTGTCCCGCACAAGGCCTGGGTTTAAGTTATTGTCCTGCACCCTCATCTATATCATTACTCGTCAATCAATACATCACGCAATACCGTGTTAACTCACTTCCAGTTTGAACAGAGCGCCGTATACTTTGTGTTCGTCTGGTCCTTAGTTTGAACATTAAGTTGCGCCTTATGACCTCACGGTTGACGCGCCCTTAACAAACATAAACTAGAAACGTTCAAGTTGAACATCAAGGATAACTTGGTATTATCGGGCCGAAATAGGTTGCCTTGCGCACGCAATAAGATCTCTCGCAATTATAGAGTTATGACGACAAACCTTGTAAATACCATCAGATAGCAATTATGGGAGAACTCCATGAAACTGGAGGCGAGCTCTGGCAGTCGTCGTTAGGGAACCCTTCCCCTTCCTTTGACGACCTTCCGACAACGACGACCAATGAACAACAGTAACTATGACTTAAACGATGACGACCGAGACGTGAGAACACGCGATTTCCTTCCACTACACGTAGCTGGTTCTGACCAGCATGCACCCCTCATTCCCACATCCCTGGGCTAGAGGTGGCGCAGTATGACCTAACGGTTGACGCGCCCTTTCATTGAATGAGTCCAATGAGATAACAGCAACGTTCAAGTGAGCTACTCCTGGCGAATAAATGTTTGATAATCGCGCGTGCGGGGACAATCAAATTATTAACTTATTTTGTCAGAACTTACAGCTTTTTTTTTCTTTCTTTTGATAAACTGAGAAAACAATATAACACACATAATAGTAGGGACTGAGATGTACATTGGCTCGATTTGCGTGCCGAAATCGATTTTTTTGGTTTTAAATGATAGAAATCATTCACCCAAACATGATCTAGGTGTTCTTCAATTTTTTACGCCGCCATCTTGGAAAAAATGGCCGCCATAGTACATTTCAGAAAAACGATTAAAACTCATGCAATAATTATGTTTAAAATACGAAAAAAATTGGTGTACTAATTGATCTATAAGAAGTAATAAAAAAAAAATAACCCGAAAAAAATATTTTAAAATACTAAAATTTTATTTTTCAAAATTTAGTTGATTTTGTACTTTTGTGGTCTATTTAGGCGAATAAAGGCGCCAAAACATTTTTTAGAGTGCATGATTGATAGAAATATGATCGATAGATAATAATACTTAACGAAATATTAACTGGCTTAATTAATTTTGGTAGCCATCTTGAAAAATATGACCGCTAATAAAAGTTTTTAATTAGTTTTTAGCTAAATTTAAAATATTACGAAATAATAAATGTATATAATATATACAATTTGAATAAAGTTTGTATTACACTTAAGGATAGACCATTATAGGCTTATATTAATGTGTAAATATATATTTTTTATGTTATGTTATGTTTATGTAAGTTTTGAATGTCTGAGTGCACACTGCGATTTGGAATAGCACCTATTTTTATGAACGCGATATGCGAGGTGACCTCCTGCAATTTTTAAAATCAACACGTTTGGGTAGTACCACAAGACCTTTTTTTACATTCATGAGAAATATTTAAATGTAGTTCTACAAAAAGGTATTTGATACATATGCAGTTTGACTCACCAATTTTTACATCATTGGCCCTCATCACACTAACGGGTTTTTGGCATCGTCTTCGTCATCATCTGTATCTACTTGAATGCAATAAACCCTGACGTTTTGACAATCGTGGCATTTGCATAAAGAAGTACAAGTTAGATAATTTTTCATGCAAAAACAGCTTTAACCCGTAAACTGGCCTTTGCATCCACACCTTACTCCTTTCAATATCGCCATAGGAGCCGGCAGAGAAGGCATTTCACAGAACCGTAGATTCTTTGGGCCCAATTTACACACCATTGATCTCAGTAATTGGTAGAAAGTAAGGGTGAGAAGAATCGAACCCTTGCTTATCCTTGCCATGGGAATTAGCTCTTCTGATATGTGGTGCATGATTATGCTCCTAAAGTTGGCGGCAATTTCTCTCCTTCAATTTTCTTGGTCCTAAACAACTCCCGGAGCAGGTATTTGACTTTGGTGATTTTAAAGTGTTTGGGGCATACGTTTGGCATGTAAAGCTTTCAAGATCGCACAATATACCTGGTCTAAATCAAAATCGTCTTCTCCCAACTTATCAAAAGCTTGTACTACTCGTTTAAATTCAGTAGACAAGTCAAGATACAAGGTACAATTTTCTTTTTTGAAAGCCTAACTAATTTTCCACCCCAATCTCCACCAGGGAAACAGTGAAGTCCGGCCAATCACTTACATTGTTCACTGTCTAATTCATTGCCCTCATCATTCAAATTGATGCTTTTTTGTGTTTGTTATGGCCAGTATTAAAAGATAAAGTTTTTAGCAGATCACACCTTGAACAATGGTATATTAAGAGTAAGAATACGTGTGTGTCCGGCGACATGACGTCAATGTTACAATTGTATGCACATCTCCATTGCATCTAGAACGTGAAGGGGAAATTAAGTTGTTGGCTTCCTCGTGTGTATGACGTTCAATATTCGGTTTAAACAAGTCGGATGGTTACTGAAGGTACAATCTACTGAAACAACATTCGTTCGTTTTTATACCTCTCTGAATGCCTTCAACATGTGTTTTACTTACGTTTATAGTATAGGTCTATGTTGTGATTTACTCTCAATGTGATATCAGTCATGTCTTCTGAGAAAAGAGTTTTATATTTGTTGCGTTATTGACAATGATTTTCATTAGGTACAACCATCACTACGTTTTTATAAAATATTCTACGTTTTTTTAGTTATGGCGTTATGTAAACAATATTATTCTTCCCTCGACGTAAAAAGAAAGAATTCTCCTAATACGAAGAACAAACTCATTGGCAAAGTCCTTGCAAGTATTCATTCCAGGACCTTTCGTGATACATTGCACTATCAAGGCCATAGAATCTACAATGCATATCTTACTGTCTGACACTGCGGGAACAGGCACCTGTTCAAGTCGTACATAACGTTGTTCTAGCACTGACATGAAAGAACTTGTATCATTTGGAATTAGCAAGGAATCACAGTACGACCAACTTAAAAGTTAATCTTCTTGTTGCATATTGTTCTTTAGGTGAGTAACTTAGGCTACTCTTTTTGACAGTGTCCAAACATACATTTGGAATAAATCAATAATAAGTCGCTTGGCAACAAAATCATCGTACAGTAGCTTGCCATCTCTATTATATCTAAAATATCATTTAACGAAGTTATGTTAATAAGTTGCTCTTCAACTAAAAATGGATTGTCTTCCAGGTGTTCGAGGATACCTGCCTTAACTTTTTCTACATTGTTGAACATACGAACTGATATCTTCCCAGAGAGCTGATATTATGTTCTAGCAAAGTTGATGCTTTATCACACCCGTTCTTGGAATCAAACTCGTCTACTAGGGTCTTAATTCTCACATCGTGGTCGTCCTTGTCTTTGTCATCGTACGTGGTCATTATCGTCGTTGTTGGGGAGGTCGTCAATAGAATGAAGAGAAGAGAGGTCCCCGACGACGACTTTTAGAGCGATAGAACATATAGTTACAGTAAGTGATACTCCACTACCTATTAGCTGATGTTTGCGATATGGAACTTTAATCTTTTCTCGCCCTTTACGAAACAGAGCCATGCTCTGTGCCAACTCTATCCAGGCTTAGATGAGGGACGTCAAATTGGATACGCCATGTTATGTTTATATTATAATATCCCAGAAAACTCAACCGGCTACCACCGTTCAGAGCTTACAAAAATCGCGGTCTACAAACTGTTCCTGTAGGAACTGTTTCTTTGTATATCACGGGTGTAGTTCATCTTGTTTTTTTTTTTAACCTAAAAATAATTTTGCTATAAATAAAATTAGGAAATATATAGAGGACAAATAGAGGGAAAGGACCAAATTGACTACATCTGCATGAGCTCGCTGGTATTTTGAAGAAGCGCGCGTATGCAGTTGGAAAGCAATTTTCTTACGCTTTGCTACACATACAAATAGCTCTAAATCCTAAACTATTTACGCTACGTTAAGACATTAATGTTCTTGTACGTAAAATACACACATTGTCATAAGCTATTAACTATATGGTCCATTACAAGTTTTTAATCCAAATTAATAACAATACAAAAAACACGTGGTCTCTGACAGTAAAAGCCTACTTTTTACCCCTCCCAAAATTTTTTTTCACCCCTTATGTTTTTTTATTGCTAATAAATAAATTTTCTTCAAGTCAAAACTTATTTCATTATTTTCCCTTTGTTCGTTCGTGCGCTACAATGTTTTTTGTAAAAAGCACATTGGCGGCCATTTTTTCCAAGATGGCGGCGGAAAAAATGAAGAACACCTAGATTAATTAAGGTCCGATGATACCAACCGTTTAAAACCAAAAAATCAATTTCGTCACGCAAATCGAGCCAAGGACCTTTTTTGTACATCTCAGCCCCTACTATAACAACAAATTAAATGTATTAACTTACAACATCTCATGAGGCGCATTATGATTCACCTGGTTTATGCGCCCTAGTTTCTCACGTAGTCGTACGTCCTGATGTGCTTTGGCATAGCCTCTGTAGAGGTGGGTGGCCGGCCAGCTGCAATGGTGGAGAGTGGGTCTTCAGATTAGGGACCCGGCCTTGGCATTGGCGTATACAGACTCGTGGCTTATGTAAACCATTTACTCCTAGCAAAAGAAACTTATTTTGGATGATGGTGGAGGTGCCGGTCCAGGAAATGTTTATTTTTGTTTAGTATACGATGGTTAGATGGTTCACACGGTTACTGGAAATAATATCAGAGCAAATAACACACAGTGGTTTAGGTTTATCTTATCACCAACTTTGATTAGACAGATCAAATAAAGTAAAGTTATGATAGACTTTTTCGCGTACCCCTGGAAACTCCCCACTTACCCTGGGGGCACGGGTACCTATAGTGATGTAAATGTTGAAATATTTCAATTTTTTTGAAAGATTTGAAATAAAACTTGTCCTGTATTTTATAATGACTTAAAAACCCCACATTATGGTTCTAGGTTTCTTTATAGGCCTTATCCCTATAGTTAATTAACAAAGAGCAAGCTACAGCAGAGATACAGTCATATAACTCATATTAATTAATTGCCTAATGAATACTACTGGACTGCTAAGAGCAACAACAAAACAACAAGCTTTTTACCAAATTGAAATTTTTTTAGTAGGCTGTTATTTTTTACCTGAACTACCAGCTTCCAGTTGAAGTTAGAATTTAACCTAAGCCTGTTGCTGTGTACTGCATACACATTCGACTCTCACGGTGGTATTGTCTAGACTTCGTATAGGCCACACACGCCTAACTCATGGATATCTTTTAACCAGAGAAAAGGTTATTCCCATATGTGACACATGTGATGTACCTTTAACCGTACATCATATTCTAGCGGAATGTTCCAAATATGATGACTATGCGCACGCAATTTGATCTCTTCCAATCATATGTATAACTTCTATCATTGATAACGGCGACACACTTTCTAAATTTCTCATCCATTAATCTATTTAACAAAATTTAACTCACATCATACACATTTCTTTATTTTCTTTCTTATCATTCACATACATTACTTTTATTTTGCTATTACTTTCATCATCATCATTTTATTTTGTTATTTATACACTTAGAAGACAATCTAATCATCAAACATACCTGCATTAACTCTTCTCATTTACTTTCATTCACAGGCGGCGCAATATGACCTAACCGGTTGAAGCGCCCTAGTTTCTCACGTCGTCGTTTCATGTTGTTTTTTTAATCGGTTATTTAATAATACTTAATACTTAAATAGTGTCTTATTCACGGTATTAGACTTGAGAGTACTTGAGTTTCTTGTCGTGTGAACGTTCATCCCCTGTGCATCCCCTATATCCCCCAGTTTCTCCCTCTTCTCTAGACTCGACCACAATCCGATTATCCCCATTGAGACCTGTTCTCTTTCGGAAGGCGCGTCTGCCGGAAAAAAACCCGGCTTTACCCGACTTATATTATAATTATTACCTCTTTACATTCTACTAAAGAACTCTTTGACTTCTGCCGAGTTGGTAGGTGTTGCTTTGTGAGCACTTTGTCCGCCTGCTCCGCGTGTTGAATACAGAGAAGTTCCCAACATCAGATTATCGCTTTAGTTTGAGGGGGGGGGGGGGGGTACTTATGAGGTGCATTTCAGAGAGGGGGCCACGGACAGATTTAGTGGGTGGGAGGGGGAAGGGGTTGCAATCGATGTAGCGGGTTGGGCCTGGACCCCCCCCCGTGATGCCCTTGATTCCAGTTACATGTCTCCCCGGGAGGAAAGGGATGAACCAAGACCGGGAGCTCTAAAGTGTGGGACGACTTTGATTCCTTACTCATAAGTATAATATATAATCTCACCCACATCAGTAGCGATTTACAACAGTGTCAATCTATTCAGATCTTCAATGCACCAACAATCCAGATGTAATGAAGTTAACCGTCTCAGTAGCTTAGGGGTAAAGCACTCGACTGGCAATCGGTATACCGGGGTTCGATACCCCCCTGAGATGGGCTTTTAAATTTTCATAAAAGTATTGTATAATGTATAACAATAAATAAATAACAATTTATTTCAATGCCTTGTTAGGCGATACGAAAACTAAAGAATTTTTATTTTATTATATATCATTATCTCATATATACGGATACAAATTATGATGGCAATATGTAGGCCCTCATTCTTTTGTTTTCATTGGGTATTTTCGAGTAATTCATTTCATTTGATGCATCTCTGTCATTTTATGTTCATATTCTTATACTTCGAAGATAATATAATCATCAAACACACCACACACTAATTTCATTAACTTACTATATCACAGGCGGCGCAATGTGACAGACCCGGTTGAAGCGCCCTTGTTCCTCACGTCGTCGTCGAATTCTTCTGGCAAATCCTGACCTACTCCACATTGGCCTCGTTCTTCTCTTCGACGTCGCCTGTGAAAGAGAACAGACAAACTAGACTCTCTTCTTATCGTCTATCCAGTGGTTCCCAAATTGTGGTACGCGTACCCCCAGGGGAACGTGGGGAGTTTCCAGGGGGTGAGCGAAAAGTACAGCATAACCGATTATTATTATTTTGCAACTGTAGGGCATATCTTCAAAATCATGCTTAGTTGTTTACTAACTTGTGAAGAACTATGCTGTATGTCCATGTTTCCATTTTATTTAACAAAATAAAATTCACATCAAATATTTTTTCCTTTTTTGAGTCACATTTAAATTTTTCATTTGCTGTTTCTTTTATCATTTTTATTTAATTTAATTTTATAAACTTGGAAACAATAAAATATTACAACGCATCATAAACGTATTACATTATTACTACAATATCACAGGCGGCGCAAAGTAACGCCTTAGTTTCTCACGTGGTTATCATAAGTAGGCGCGTTCTGTGTGCAGGTAGGTCGGTCAGCACATTGTGAACACAATAGAGTAAACCTCAACTATGTTTGTCCTGTTTTCTTCTGGTTTATTTGTCTGCAGCGACTTCTTGCCACCCTCAACAACATTGAGATTGTGTCTTGAAGCGATTGTACTTAAACTAGCACATTATTATGAACAGAAGCAACTTTATAAATTGAAGTATTTGAAAAAATTGCTTTTATCTTTCCTGGAAAGTAAATAAAACAAAATCATCTTTACGACTTACATTTTCATTCTGAACTAAATAGTCGTTTATGTGTTGGAAAGCGGACATGGCCATTTGAGTTTATGTTTTCATTTCAATTCTGTATTAATTTATTTAAGAACCTAATTGAAAATGTCTCCAGTCCTTCAAGTAAGTCTTATCAAGGTCAACTTTATGCTAGAAGTTATCTGCCAGCATCTTATTTCTATCAAATACATTTCAGTCCTGGAGTGAATAGCATTATGCATTTGTTTGTATTGTCGACAACACGTAAAGAGTACAGACAATTGTTTAGTCGGCCTCGTGTGGTTAGTGGTAGGTCTACCCTTGACCCGTGACCGTCCGGGCCCAGGCGACTTTGGGAAGGAGAGATATTATGTATTATTATTATGAATATATATAGACAAGCTATCGTTTATAGATGGGGATTATTTACTGACACAACCTTCAAACTTTTGACACTGTCCACCATTGTGGTCTTCGTCTTGCTCTTGGTGTCTTTCGAACAAGCTTGATTGTCAGCTTGTTTGCCGAGTCAGGTGTGTCCTTGGCAGAACGGCGAACCTCATGTTGGGTAGATACGTAATGAAAAATAAAGCTTTGCCTAACCATCCAGCAAATGGGGATATATTTAATACGAAATTTTCAGACAGTATTATAACAAACGATAAACAATTGTTTAATCTTAAGAATGTTATATGCTCAAAGTTTCAAATTTTGATTTATTAATAACCCGCCCTGGTTTACACCAGAGACGATTATATTCGACCGTAATCGTTTTGATACCAACTCAAGTTGTTCTATCTAGGGCGACGATCGTCGCCCGGCAGACAAGCGCATGCGACTGCTTAGGCGACACGAACTCCAGCCCTATATACAGCTACTTGAGTTGGGGGGTTTTCAGCTATCTGCACACGCTGCCCCGAAAGAGTTACAATCTTGAAACTCGGTATATGACCTGGTTTGTGGTCCATACCATACCAAAAAAAAAATCAACCCGATCCGACAACTCGTTCTGTGTTAAAAAAGGCTCTCAACATCGTCAAATTCCTTTCAAATGGCTGGCTAGAAGTTCTCCGCGGAGATTAATTTAGCCTACAGAGAAAACGGTAAATCTTAGAACTTTGAAACTTGGACCACATTTAGATGAACTTCAGACGCAGTGACGTTTGTGCTTTCAAACCAAAATCGGGTAACAGGGACGGGAGAAAATCAAAATTTGGATGATAATCAAAACGCGTAATTACCAAGGCGTGGTAATTTGTACAAACTTGAAATTAAACATGATATTAACCATTATAAATATCTTCCGTCCAAAACATAAGGGGCTAAATTTGTGGATGATTATGGGCCCAAAAATGACAAAAAACATATCTGAACTTTAAGAAATGAATTATTCAAAGAAAAACGCTACAACTGAGATGTTTCAAAACGTGGAATACATTTGATATCTCTCATTCTTTATCACTTTTGAATATGGAAAGCAAAATTGGGTAACGGGTACCGGAGAAAATCAAAATTATCAAAAGTAGGTAATTCCGTACTCTTATGAATAATACGCTATACTGAGAAAACGGTTCATCTTAAAACTTTGAAACTTGGGCCACACTCAGATGTACCTCATGTCACCAAAACCGGGCAATTGGGACTGGGGAAAATCAAAATCAAAATCAAAACGCGTAATTACTCAGGCGTAGTAATTTGTACAAGCTCTAAATTAAACATGCTCTTAACCATTATAAATATCTAGTGCTTAAAACACAAGGGGTATCTTTGGGGGGACCGTTAGCCCAAAAATGTCAAAAAACAACTTTGAACTTAACAAATTTAATCATTCAAAGTCCATCATTCACACCTTGATAGCAAACGAACAACAAAAAGATGTAATATCCAACCAAATACAAAAATTTGTAAAAAAAAAACTGCAGCCAAGCTCTCCTTCAAAAGTCTTCGGCTGTGAATGCTGTGAGATATAGAAGTTGAGCCAAGCTTTTTATTCTTTCTCCCTAGTTTCGCTTTGAAAATAAGTAAGAATTAAAAGCTTGGCTCAATCTCACAGCATTCACAGCCGAAGACTTTTGAAGGAGAGCTTGACTGCCGTTTTTTTTTTTTTACAAATTTTGTATTTGGTTGGATTCTACTCTACTTCTTCAGTGTATTCAAAATTATCTTTAAATAAGATTTGTAATGAACTTCAAAGATTTACTTTAATATTCACAGATGGCTCCAAAATTGTCAACAAAGCTGGAAGAGCACTTTATTGCTCCACCTTAACTGAACGTTTCAGGCTAAGCGACGTGTTTAGTTTTCACTGCAGAGTTATTCGCCATCAGTGAAGCTCTTAAATACATTCTACGTTGTCATTGTGGAGAATACCATTTGTGCTCTGATAGCTTAAGTTCACTTTGAGCTATTAAACTCATGTATTCAAGTCATCATTTGGTACAAGACATCCAACTCTATTTATATAAAATAAACTCTAAGGGTTATAAAAGAGTTTTGCTGGATACCTGAACACGTGGGCATAGAGGGAAATGAACACGCTGATCGGGCTGCTAAGGAAGCTTCCCAGCGTCGCGACGTTGATTTCAATATAGTTCCCGTTCCAGATGTCAAGAATGGATTCAAGCAAAGATTGTTGGATTTGAATAAAATTGAAGAAAATCCGTAGAAATGTAGAAATTAAAGTTAAGTTGTAGGCAACCTAGAGTGAATCTCAAGCGAGCGCTGAAGTCAGCTAGAATTTCAGTCTTGTCATTGGTGTTTGAAGCGAAGGTCGCTGGCTCGAACCCTGTCTAGCGACTTGAATCCTTATTTTATAACAATACATGGACTCGCATATCGTACATATGTAAGAACAACAAAAATCCAAACAAAACAAATACATACAAGTAATTTGTATGTAAAATTCACGTCACCACATTTAATTTTTTATTTCAATAAATCATTTTCTTAAGCTATCCTAAACAAGTTTTTTTTTTTTATAAACTTAGAAACAATATTCTCATCAAACACCCTATTCAATAATTTTATTAAACTTACAATATCACAGGAGGCGCAATATGACCTAACCGGTTGAAGTACCCTAGATTCTCACGTCCCCTTAATACTAAACATGTCACATGGATACCTAGCGATCAGAATGTGATATCACTCATTCTGAATAATTAAACTTATGAATGATTTCATTCATAAGTAATTCAACCAAGATTTCAGTTTAATTTTATTTTGAGCGAAATTATTTGCCATTATCATACCTATATAATATCTCATTTCATATGATAATGTCGACGGAAATATTGAAAATAAACTCGGAAGCTTCGCTCACGCTAGGTACGATTTCTAGGAGAAATAATTCTTCAAATGTCTCTTAATCATAAACACATATAATTTCAGTGTTTTTCAACGTTCCCATAAAGTTTAATAAAGATCGGAGTAGTTGTTTGCCAAATATCACGAAAATATCTCATTTAAATTTGGAAAAATCGTAAAAGTACGATCATCATAAGAAATATTTAATCGATTGTACCCAAAAACGTGTACAAGTCTAAGTTCATAAATTTCGAAGGTCCCCTCATATTTTCATCAAGATCGCGTAAGCCTTTTGCCCGGTAGAGCGCAAACAAAATAACAAAAAAACTTTAAAAAAAACAATCGAGCCAAATTTTTTTGAGGGGTGAGTGAAATTTAAGTCTTCACTTCGCTTATCCAAAAATAATATAAAACATAAATGAAACTAAATCTACAATTCAGAGTTTCAAATGTACCCGTCCTGATGGTCTAGTGGTTAAGACGCCTGTCTGGAATGCGGGAGATCCGTGGTTCGATTCCCGGTTGGGGCGGACTTTTATAATTTCTGAATTGTAGTAAATAATATCATTTACACCTACGGGAGTGTTTCCCGACCAAACAAATCGAGAAACTAATTTAAAATTCTTGCATTGGAAATTAAAATGTATCAACCTGTTGCCGCGCACTATATCCTCATGACGTCGTGATATTGGTCGGCCTGAATAATCGACTTTCTCGTGTGTCAAAATCCCAGCATGTGATTTTCCTCTCCATATCCTCAAGGCTAAAGTGGCGCATTATGACTTAACGGTTGAAGCGCCCTTAATCCAAATAAATCTTAATTTTTTCAATTACAGTAATATCTACTTTACCACGGCCGCCTGGCGTTTCCGACGAATTTTCCCAACTTCCGCCGTAGCCTACGCAAAGCTCGTGGGCCAAATTAACGCTGCTTCAAGTGAAACTAGTGCGTTTTTTACACGGATGATTACAAAACAAAATGAATATTGACAATAAACATCTCTCTTAAACATTATAAATATATTCGAGGACTATATTTTGTTATTACATATAAAATTTCTAAATTGAAGCACTCGATAGCATATAAATAATTTGAAATGAAAGTAATAAATGTAGGACTATTTCTTTCCGGCGCGCAATGAAAGAAGTGCTTCGACGCAGGGGCGTAGGAAATACTCTCAGCAAATGTCGAGGCGGCGGTGCGCACTAGATTTTTTGAAAGCTGCGAGACAAGCGACGGTATGGACGCCTCGCAGAGCAGCTCAGCAAAGACAGATGTGTTTGAGTATTTAGCCAGGGATAATATTGAATATCGACACAATATTACGAAGACATTAAGTTGAAACTGCAGAGGTAAATAGAGTTGATTTGTATCTGATAGATTAGAAATTTGTTGTATACAGCAAGCCTGTGCTCTACAGAATGCGGGGGGGGGGGGGTTTGCTACCATGTACGCCTAGGCTACAAGGAAGGCAAACAGTTCTGTACTGGAATGTTTGTTCTCTCGAGTCACCTATGGCTTGGTCTAGCCAGCATAGGCCTTGTATCACTTTCAATTTGTTTTAAACCCTGGCCACTTTACTGATATTTTCGTGTCTGGTTCTGTCCAGTATGCTTGTGAGCGAGGAGCATTATGCCCCAACGGTTGACGCAACTTTAAAACCAAATAGAACAATACTATTTAAGCCCATATAGCAGGATGATAATGAATGATTTTTGGCTACAATCTTCGACGTAGGAAATGATGACCAACACGTGAGACCCCTACGCCCCCATTTCCTCCCCCCACGTTGCTGAGTCTCCCCTGGAGCCGGATAGAATTTGGCACAGAGCATGGCACTGCTTGTCGTAAAAGGCGAGGACAGAGACCAAGGCTGGTTCTGACAGCCCCCGTCAGGACAGAATTTGTCCAGAGAATGGCTCTGCTAATCGTATTAAAAGCGAGCAGGAAGTTAAAGCGACGTGAGAAAACCCCTTTCCTCCCCTTTCCCGTGTCTGGTTCTAACCAAGGAGGTTCTACTGGTTCTAACCGGCATGGGCGCTTCCCCCCCCACCCCACCCCCACTCCGCTAGGTTAGAGTGGTGCATTATGTCTAACGGTTGACACAGCCTTTATATAAAAAAAAAAAACTATCATATGATGAAACTTCTATCACATGATAATGGCAAACAAACTTTCTACATTCCTCAATAAAATTAATTAATTTAACAACATTAAATTCACACCAAACTTAGTTCCATTATTTGTTTATTTTCATTCAAATAAATTACTTATCTTCTTTTATAAACCGAGAAAACAATATATAATCATCAAACACACCATACTCATTATTCATAATTAACTTTCAATATCACAGGTGACGCAATATGACCTAACCGGTTGAAGCGCCCTAGTTTCTCACGTCGTATGAATTCTTGTATCCAGAATTTCAACCTACCGACTTCACAATTTCTCAGCCCCCACGCCGGGTTCGCTTCAGCCCAGAGCCTGACTCGGCCCATCGTTCCTTATAAAGGCGAGAAATGAGGTAAAGTCCATCGTGATAACATCAGCTTGTAAGTAAGGAAGTATATCACTCCCTGTTACTAGCGGCGAGCTGTTGTGGTCGTCGTCGGGAACCTCTCGCTCTTCCCTTGACGACCACTCCAGCGACGACGACCATAACAACATAAACGATGACAAGGACGATGACGAACAAGACGTCAAACCCCCCTTTCCTCTCCCTACCTGGAGCTGGTTCTGATAAGCAAAACACTTTCCTCCTCATATCCTCTAGGCTAGAGTATCGCATTATGACCTGACGGTTGACGCACATACAAACACATAAAAAGGTTACTATCGTAAAAGGCGATTCCAGAGAAAATGTCCACCTTGCAAATATCAGCTAGGAAAAGCGGATTATATTACTTCCTCAAAACTAAATGCGAGCTCTGGCAATTGTCGTCACGGACTTAAATAAACCCTCCTCTTGACGACCTCTCCGACGACGATGACAATGACACAATGAACGATGACGATGACGATGACGATGACGCTGACGATGACGACCGCGACGTGAGATCCCCCTTTCCTTTCCCTGCCCATGGCTGGTTCTGACCAGTATGGGCCCCTCCTTCCCATATCCCTTAGGCTATATAGTGGCGCATTATGACCAAAAGTAGACACGCCCTTAATCTAATGAAACTAAACTATTTAAATTTTGGAGAACCATTTAGTAATGAAACACACAACAAACTCAATTTATAAACTAACAATATCACAGGAGACGCAAAATGATCTAACCGGTTGAAGCGCCCTAGTTTCTCATGTGGTAGTATCGTGAATGTAACATTTGTACACGGGGGTCATCTACTCTCCAAGGAGCCGGATAAACCCTCTACATTCCCGTCTGGCGACTTTCCCAATGACGACGACGACAACGACGACGATTATACGTAAGACCTCGCTCCCGTTCCTCCCCCTGACACGTGGCTGGTTCTGACCAGCATGGGCCTTTCCTCCCTCTGACACGTGGCTGGTTCTGACCAGCATGTGGCCTTTCCTCCCTCTGACCGTGGCTGGTTCTGACCAGCATGGGCCTGTCCTCCCTCTGACACGTGGCTGGTTCTGACCAGCATGGGCCTGTCCTCCATACATCCCTTCTTAGTTTCAGTGGCGCATTATGACCTAAGGGGTGACGCACCTTTAATAAGAAATTAAACAAACTGCTTGTTTTTTCTAAATTTTTGTTCTACATTTGAACTTGAACCACGAACGATGAAAAAGACGAGGGAGGGATCGTGACGTGATAAACAAACCCTTCCCCCCCTTCCCCGGGGCGGGTTTGACCACTTTGGGGCCCCTCCTCCCCAGACCCCCTACAATGTGGGGGATTTTTAAATAAACGGTTGACGCGCCCTTAACCCCCAAAAAATTAAAAAACCTTTTAACTGATATCTCCAACTTTTTTCTTCCCTTTAAAAAACTTAAAAAAAATATTAACATAAAACCCACCCCCTTAAACTCATTTTAATAACAAAACCCGGGTTTTAAAAACCCCCTGGGTTTCCCCTGTTGTCTTTTTAAACTCGAATGTTTTTGGGGAAAACGCTCCCCCGGAAAAGCAAATATGGGTCAAACCCCTCCCCCCCCTGGGCCCTCTGTAGAAACGACTTTTGATTCCAGTTCCACAAAGAGGGACATCCCCCCTTTACCCAGTCCCGGGCCATAAGACCCGTAGGAATTTCGACCTCGAGGGGAATTTTTCTTCTGATCCTGTTGGATATCCCTTTAAAGGGAAAAAAGATTTTGGGGTAGACTTTGGGCTTTCCGGGGCCTAATTTTTTACAAACGCCATCTTTTTTGGGGCATTTTACCATATACCCGCTCTGGTTTTTCATACATTTTCTATATTTTTGTTTAAGCTGTAATAAATCTGAGGGTTATATTTGGATTTTTAAAAAAATTTTTCAAAAAAAAATAATATTTAATTTGGTCGTCCGGGGTTTACATTGGGGGATTATTTTGGGGGAAAATAACAAATTAAATTTTTTTCTGCATATAGGTGCACAATCCCCAACAAAATTCCCCCCCCTGACCATAAGCCCCGTGGGAAATTTTCGACCTCGATAGAATTTTTTTTTTTGATCCTTTTGGGGGTAACCTTAGGAAAAAAAAAAAACTTGGGTAGCCATCGGCATTCCGGAAAAAAATTTTTTTTACGACGCCACTTGTTTGGACATGTTTTAAGTGCCGCTCTGGGTTTTAAAACATTTTCTATATTTTTTGAATACGCTAAAAATTTAAATCTGACATGTGATTTGGTTTCTCCGAAAAATTTCCAATTAAAAAATTTACAAATTTTTGGTTTTCCTGGGTACATTTTGCGGCTTTTTTTTGGGAAAAATTTAAAAAAAAAATTCATCACAAAAATTGTATATTTTTTTTTATTTTTTTTTTTACTCGTCAGGAATGCAAGGGAATAAAAAAGACTGCAACTTTTTTTCCAATTCAAAATACAAATTAAAAAAAAAAATTTTGGGAGACACTGGCATTCCGGAAAAAAGGGCTTTTTACGACGCCATCTTTTTTTTGGGTTTATGATATATTGCACGCTCTAAGGTTTTCATCATTTTTCATACTTTGATACAAGCATAAAAATTTTGAATGTGTTTTGGGATTTTTCCCGTGACTTTTCCCAAATTAAATAATCCCAAATTTTGGTCTTCCTGGGTACATTTTGCTGCTATTTTTTGGGGAAAAAAAAAAATAAAATTCACCCAAAAAATTTGTAAAATTAAATAATATTTTTTTTTTATCGTCAGGGAAAATAAAGTGGAAACAAGGGCGTTTTCCTTTGGGCAGGCACTCGGCGATTGCAGAAATGTTATTTTTTGTCGATTTTCCATTTTGAATAACTTTGCTAAAGGAAACAAAATTTAGAGACAAGTGACGATTCTGTCCCAAGACGGGGCCCTAGTGCGACCTGCAAATTTTTAAAAACACCATTAGATTTAAATTGTACCCTTGAGAGTGGGGGTTAGTTTTGGGTTTGTTTTCTATTGTTGTAAAAAAAGAAAATCTTTTGCATGCCCAAATATAGAATCCTACCCGCAAACCCATTGTATTTTTTTTAAAGAAAAAAACAAAGTGTAATTAAAAATAATTAAATTATATTTTTGGGAAGATGAAGAAAGTGATAGAAGTAATTGTGATATATTGGAAATTTTTTTTAATTTTTTTTTTTACATTTTTGGGGGGGGAATGATTCGGGAAAATGACAGAAAAAAAGGGTTAATTGTGGGGCTGAAATTATGTCGGGGGAAAGTTTAAAGGGCAGCGACGGGAAAGATATATCTAAGTGAAATCAAATCCCAAATTATAAAACCAGGACAGATTTTAAAAAGGCAAAAAACCCCAAAAAGTTTTTTTCCCACGTGATCTATAGCACAATATACACTAAAATCACCTTTTAAAAAAAGAATCATGTAACTGGGGTTTTAAAAACCCAAAATTTTTAAATTTTTTTTTGATCCAAAAAATTTGCAAAAATTGGTGTTTTGGAAAATTTCTTAAATGGGTTTTAAACCCGGCCCTTCTTTTTCGCTCCACATAGATATTTAGAGCGTAGTCCCAAATCTAAAATGCCCCTTTATAACATCGTTTTTTAAAACTGTGCCCAAATAAAACCCTCATCACGAAAAATATGCTTTCCCCCAAAATTTCACCCCCCATTTTTGGTAATCAGCAAAATTTTGACCAAAACTACTTGCTCAAATTACAAACAAAACAAAAAAAATTTACAAAAAATGCTTGGGAGAAAAAATAAGGGCCCAAAATTTTTAAAAAATTTTTTTTGGTTAATTGCAAAATTCATTACTAGTTACCCTGAATGAAATATATTTTTTAAAGTTTGGGGTTAAAATTCCCCCTTTTTAATTTTAACCCGGGAAGGGAAAGGGACACAACTTTTTTTAAAATATTGTCTTTTTTTATTTCTGCGGCTGATAAATGTTGTGTCCCCCTTCAAGGTACAGGGGGTAGTTAAATTCTGACCGGGTTTGGTAAAATTTGGGGCATATGAGCATTAGATATATCTACAGTCGCTCCCTTTATTTGTTTACACCTCGAAAATAATTTCGGGCCCCAAAATTACCTTTTTTATTGTCATTGTCCAAATCATTCGCCCTCAAAAGTGAAAAAAAAATTTAAAAAAAACCTTACCACATATATCAAAATTTACTTCTATCACTTTAATCTTCAACAATAAAAATTCAATTTTTATTTTTTAAAACTTTGTTGTTTCTTAAACAAATACAAAACTGTTTTCTGGCTAGGATACTATATTTTTGGGCATGAACGATTCCTTCTTTTTTACAACAATGAATCAACCCCAAAATTTCCCCCCACTCTCAAAGGGGAAAAATTTCCCGTTAAAAGGGTTTTTTTAAATTTGCAGGGTTTCAAATAGTGCGCCCCAAATTGCACAGAATCGTCATTGCTCTACATTTTTTCAGGGTTTGCCCCTGTTATTTAAGTGGAACGACAAAAAATAACATTTCTGCATCGCCGAGTGCAAAGCCCAAAAAGGAAAAAAGCCATTATTTCCACTTTTTTCCATGACGATAAAAAAAAAAAATATATAATATACAATTTTGCGAGAATTTTAAATTTTTTTTTTCCAATAAAAAGCAGCAAAATGTTTCCCAGGAAGACCCAAATTTTGGGATTATTTAATTGGGAAAAGTCACCCGGGGAATCCAAATAAATGTCAGATTTTTATAAGCTGTATTCAAAAATAGGAAAAAAAGTATGAAAACCTAGAGCGTGCACTTTTACATAAGCCCAAAAAAAAGATGGCTTTGTAAAAAGCTTTTTTTTCCCGGAAAGCCAGATGTCTACCCCAATTTTTTTTTTAAAAAAAAATGTATTTTTGAATTAAAAAAAAGTTCAGTCTTTTCATTTTTCCAACCTTCCCTTCCATGACGAGTAAAAAAAAAAAATAAAAAATATAAAAAATTTTTTTTGATGAATTTTTTTTTTTTATTTTTCCAAAAAATACCGCAAAAAAGTCCCAGGAAGACCAAATTAGTATTATTTTAAATTTTAAAAAGTCCGGAGAAAACCCAAAAAACCATGTCAAAATTTATTATAGGGGTATTCAAAAGTATAGAAAATGTTTGAAAAAACCCAGAGCGGCCCCTTAAAACATAAGCCCCAAAAAAAATGGCGTTGTAAAAAACTTTTTTTCCGGAAAAGCCAGATGTTACCCAAGTTTTTTTTTTCACTAAGGTATACCCTAAAAAGATCAGAAGAAAAATTCTATCGAGGTTTGAATTCCTAGGGTCTTA
Source organism: Sweltsa coloradensis (assembly GCA_024449915.1). Taxonomy (NCBI): domain Eukaryota; kingdom Metazoa; phylum Arthropoda; class Insecta; order Plecoptera; family Chloroperlidae; genus Sweltsa; species Sweltsa coloradensis. The sequence continues at coordinate 46,022 of JAMZAV010002824.1, read as the reverse complement.
TGGTCAGGGGTTGTATGTGGGGTATTGTGCCCCTTTGCAGAACTAATAATATGTTATTCCCTAAAAAATCCCCCAAAAGTTAACCCCGAAGACCAAATTTGTATTATTTTATTTTAAAAATTTTTTGGGAAAAAATCCAAATATAACGTCCGATTTATTACAGCTATAATCAAAAAGTATAGAAAAAGTATGAAAACCCCCAGAGGTGTAAATATGTGTATATGCCCAAAACAAAATGGGGTCGTAAAAAAAAGGCCCGGGAAAGCCCGATGTTCCTTTTCCCAAAAATCTTTTTATCCCTAAGGTATTCCCAACAGGGTCAGAAAGAAAAAAATTTCCCTCCCAGGTCGAAATTCCACGGGTCTTATGGCCAGGGGTGGATTTCCTCCCCCCCATCATTTCTACTTAGAGAGGCGCATAGGGACCCAAATGTTACGGACTCCAGGGCCCCAAAAAAAATAAATAATGTAAATTTGGTTTTTACCCGCTAAAACCAAAAAAAAAGATTTTTGCAAGCTATTTTTTAATAAATTCCCAAATTTTAAAAAAACAATATTTGGTTTCACTATGTATAAACCCTTTAAAATATTAAGAAACGGTTGACGGGAAAGATGTCCCATCGACAAACCTCTCCCTTTAAAAATATTTGGGAAAAATTATGTCCCTTTTTTATTACTTTTTTTAGGGTTTAAAAAACTGAGGGCCAAAAGAGGGATTATATTAATTTTTCTATATATATAATGTCTGGCAATAATAATTTTTTCAATTTTTTAATTTTTATATAGTTCTTCAGGCAAAAATTTTTATTACCAAAAAATTTTTTTAAAAAAGCCAATTTTTTGGTTTTTAATGAATTTTGTGTACGGGGTTTTTCCCCCAGGGTATTAAATTTTAAAAATTTTTTTTCCCTTTTAAGTTAGTGCTAAGAATACCCCTAACCCGGGGGCTGGTTCCCGGGCTAGCATAATTTTGTCTCCCTACACTCCCTAGGGTAGTGGCCACTTGGGCCAAAAAAGGTTTTACGGGGCCCCCTTTAAATCAATTTAAAAGATTAGAAAAAAAATACCAAAAAAAAACCCCGCCCCCTAAAAATCATGTCTTATCTTTGAAAATCACAGGCCGGGGCAAATGGGTTACTTGGTTTTAAACGCGCTAGGTTCTCACGTTTGTCCTCGTTGGGGTTTTCCTAGCCCACAAAATTAGGTTTTTGCTTAAGTTTGCCTCCCTCTAGGGCCCGGGGTTTTAACTTAAACAGGGTATTCCCTGCCCGTCTGGGGCCCGGGGGGGAATTGGCCCAGAGCATGGCTTACTAAACGTTTAAAAGGGGATTTTTAAGGGAAAAAAGGGGCCCCCCCGCAAACATCACTAGTAAAACGGGGGGTAAATTTCTCCCCGACCCTAGAGGCGGGCTCTGGCAATCGTCCCTCGTGGCCCTTGCCCCCTTCCCTGACACCCCCAGGCGACGATGACAATGACCAACGAAAAATGACCCAAAACGATGACGACCGCGGGCGTGAGAAAACCCCCCCCTTTCCTCCCCTTAACCCCTGGGTGGTTTTGACCCGCTTAGCCTCTCCTCCTTCCCCCCCCTTAGGCCCAAGTAAACCCCTCTAGCCCCAAAGGGGGGGGGGGGGTAATTATACCAAACCCGTTGGGCGCGTCTTTAATCCCCAAAAACCCAAAAAAAACCTATTAGAAAACAATAGTATCATCCAAAAACTTAATTTTTCAGCTACCTTAGTAAAAATTTTAGGACTTTTTTTAAAACCTTTAATAAGGCGCTCAAAACCCTTCTTGTTTTTTTTATCCTGATGAAATTCTCCCTCAAGGTCTGCAAAATTACATTAATGATGTAGGAAAATTTTATTTTTCATTGGGGAAACCCCCTCTGCTGTTCCCACCATCAGTTTCAAAGTTTTTACAAGTGTTCGAACAAAACAGAGTGTAAATTTTTGGGTTTTAACAAATTAAAAACACAACTGGGAATTTTGCAGTTTTTAAAACATGCCCTCGTTTAAGCATTTGTCAAGCTCTGGCTTTTATTTAACACTTCTTTATTTCGTCCATTTTAATGATTTGACTACAAGACATTATTTGATTTGTGATACTTGTCACAAAAAAAAAATTTTATATTGGTTATACTCACGGCGCGTTAGCTAACCCAGAAGCATTTGGGCACACTTAGGATGCAGGTGCCTCATGAGCGATCGTTATCCACTTTCGTCTAGCCATCCTTGATCGTTCCTCGCCCTAACTTCACTCTTCGAAATCTCATAAAACTTCTGCAGCGTATCTTGCTCCTTGGTTTCCCCACTGGACCTGCAGTTGACAGGGGCTCTATCTGACCCACCCCCGGAAAAGTGTCTCTTTGGTAGACAAGACTCGAAAAAAGGATACAACACAGACGCATATTTTCACTTACGTTCAACGACTCGAGGGCTTCAGTGAGATTTTGTTGGTCATACAACGTTTTAAGTCTTTCTTGATACACTCGAAGTTAAAAGGCGAAATTATCTCGAACGTAACACTCAATGAGGGGCATCATCAAGCCAAATCGCGACCCCAATGCGTCTACAGCCTTAGGACACAGAAAAAATATAATTTAAAAAAACCATTTACTAATCTCGTCAACTTCATTATCACAGGCGGCGCAATATGACCTAACCCGGGTTTTTAAAGCCCCCTATTTCCCAAATCGTCGTCGTTGCGTTGCTGGGAAACTAAACCAGACTTCTTGGCTCGAATTCTCCGCCATTGCGTCAAGCAAATAGTAAAATTTGCCCTTGCGGGAAAATCCAACCAGTTTTTTAACTCCCCTTTGAATTTCTTGAGTTGAATAGGGGACAGTTTAATTCTTCTCGCACAGCTTCCGCAATGATTCCCGGGTCAGGTGCCAGACTAGGCCCCGCTGAAATTTGGTTTCCCCACAGTTTTATCCTACAGCCTAAACCTTTTTTAAAGCATTAAAAATCGAGGTTTTTTATCTCGGGTGCCCCCACGTCTTCGAATTCCTTTTTCAAAGTGTCATTTGGGACGCTTCTCTTTTGAAGAAGATCTAAATCTGCTTTTTCTTTGCTTTAAGGTAAAAAAAATTTGTCTTAAACAGAAACATAAGCTTACCAAGTAAAAGGGTCACGTCCACCTTGCAGCTCGGCTCCAATCAATCTCGAAAATCGCGCCACCGCAGAACAAATGGCGCTCGTAAAAAGATTATTTTTCCTCTTTTTATATTCCCAGTCGGACCTGCCCCCGGTCGCCCAAATTTAAAAAAACTTTTAACAAATAACTAACAGTCGAAAATCAAAAGTAACACTTTTAAAAACAAATCAGTTTTTTTAACCAAACAAGCCAGACATGAACCAAAAAACACCAAAACTAACAAAACAAGGTTTATCAAAACAAAGCAAGTATTTCTACAAAATACAAGGCTCTTAAAGTGAAAAACATTGGCTCACTCAAGCAACAATAAAAAATGAAAGCGCTGTTGGGCTACTAAGGAAACTTCCACGCCGCGCGTTGTTTAAAATTAGTTCCCGTTCCCCGATGTCACACCCCCCGGGGACCCAAGCCAGGGGGAGAAAATTGGGTCAGAGCAGGGTTAAATCGTAAAAGGTGATTCAAAAAAGAAAAGTTCATTTTACAAACATCAGTAGTAAGATGAATAGAATATACTTTTCCCAAACTATAGGGAAACCTGGCAATCGTCGTCGAGAAAAAAACCTCCCCTTTTTTTTGACGACCCCCTACAACAACGATACAGTAACACAACGAACCCCAAAAACCAGTCGTCGTTGTCTGCTTTTTCAAAGACAGCATATGCTGTAAACAGACCCCCGCCTAGTTTCCCCGGGCCCCCTTTTTGGCTTCGAACCCCGGCCTCTTTTTTTGACACCAATGGGGCCTTTCGCACGCAATTTCATCTCTCCGAATCAAAGTACTTCTATTATAAATAACGGCGACAAACTTATAAATTTCTCATTCAAGTTATTTATTTAACAATATTTATTTTAACCAAACAAATTTCCATTATTCATTTCTTTTCCATTTAAATAAATCACTTTTTAATTCCCTTTTTTAAACTGAAAAACAATTTAACACCAAAAACACATAGACTAAATTATTATAACAATATCACAGGAGGCGCCAATAGACCTAACGGTTGAGGCGCCCTAGTATTCACGTGTCGTTTTCAGTTTTACAGCTTCCGTCTTTCCTTTGGGCCTTTCTACCCCGGGTTTTGACTTTTTACCCCGTATTTCAAACTCCCGACTTACCATCTTCAGCCCCCACCGGGGGTTTGCTTCAGCCCGAGCCAGGGCCCTGATCTTTTTTATAAAAGGGGAGAAATGAGGTTATAGTAGGGTCATTTTTTGACACTTTTGTGACCGTTGAGAGACAATGACGATTTCTCAACGGATTTGTCCTCTAAGAAGGTTTTATAAAAAATTAAGCCCCCATGCCCCTCGCGAAAGTGTGGGCATACCCCGCCAGGGCCCAAAATCCCATATGGCGGCCGTTTACCACATCTGACACTATCTTTGCAATGGTTTAGTAGGTTTAGAGTATCGCGTAGTATGTGGTTTTTATGGTTTTGAGGGTCGAGGAATTCGTTTCTGAAGTCGGTTTGGCGATTAGACCCATTTTTTAAAGCTTTGAATCCAAGATGGCCGTCGATTTGCAGCTTGGAATAGCCAGTTTCTCGAAATCGTAGTAGAACTTTCATATAAGACTCGAATGAAAGCCCTGTTCAAGTAATTTTGAATAATTGACAGTAGAGCTCTCAGATAGTGCTCATAAATCTAATAATTGGTCAAAACTTCAATAATAATACGAAAATATGTGCTCCTTTTATAGACAATTTAGCGATTTTCTAAAGTGCTGTGATAAGAGTGGCTATGGCACATGAATTGAGAGACAATGACGATTTATCAACGGATTTGTCCTCTAAGAAGGTTTTATAAAAAATTTAGCCCCCATGCCCCTCGCGAAAGTGTGGGCATACCCCGCCAGGGCCCAAAATCCAATATGGCGGCCGTTTACCACATCTGACACTATCTTTGCAATGGTTTAGCCTAGAGTATCGCGTAGTATGTGGTTTTTATGGTTTTGAGGGTCGAGGAATTCGTTTCTGAAGTCGGTTTGGCGATTAAACCCATTTTTTAAAGCTTTGAATCCAAGATGGCCGTCGATTTGCAGCTTGGAATAGCCAGTTTCTCGAAATCGTAGTAGAACTTTCATATAAGACTCGAATGAAGCCCTGTTCACATAATTTTGAATAATTAATAATAAACAAGGATGGCTTCAGCTTCTGCTGAATGAGAAGCAACTGTTTTCAACAACAAGGAACGCAAACAACGTCGCAAGGGTAAAGACGACTGTCAATCGAAACCTCAAATGCCAGCGTCGCTATAGAAAGCATGTTGAGGGCCAACCATCGAGAATGAAGAAGGATGAGAAGGCAATTCAGGATCTGCAGGCATGCATGAAAGATTTTTGTGCTGAGCCCTTTGACATCTCGCTACCTACATTGAGGTCAATGCAGTCTGGCCTGGTAGCCTCCCCAGAGTTATTGCTTGACCTCAAGACGGCGCTTGTGCATGGTAAGGTTCAGATTGAAACCCTTCTGGAAGAGCGAGTTTTCACCAAAACAAAGTCTTTAACTGCAACCATCCACAGAAATAAGAGACGGAATTTCGCTACTGAGCAGATCTGTACATCATCTAGTACACCCATGAAAGTGGCCCAGATGGAGAGGTCAGGGCTAGTGGCCCTGTTTGAGCTTGCAGAGAGATCAGGTAAAATTGAACTTGAGACAGCCCTTGTAGGGAGAGTGACTGAGGAGTGCCTCTCAATCTACAATGTCGATGGTTCAATGCGTAAGACTGCGAAGAGCAAGTTACTAGATATATTTAATTTAGAACCAATTGCAGAGAAACCACGGGATCACGTCAGTCTGGTAGATATGGGGATGATCTGGCGATTAGCCACCCCCAGACCAGAGGACCGTGAGGCTAGGAAACGGGACGGCTCGAGGTACCACTGGAGTGACTACCTTGATAAGATATGCTCGATAATTCTCTCACGCCACGCTGATGCACGTCTCATCATACTCTTAAACGACAAGTATGACCTTCCCTTTAGCATCAAGGATGATGAGCACGATCGACGGGCAGCAAAACATCTACACATCCCAAATGTTTTCCCTAAGCCTGAAGACGCGTTTCCAGAAGCTGCTGAATTCAATAAGCTCATGGTCAATTCTGGAAATAAGGTCAGACTGCAGAGACTTGTGAAGGAACAGATGAAAACAAAAATTGGTCAGCTTCGGAGTGGTGTCATATATTGTGAAGACAATACGTCAACTAACCTGAGCACTGGTGTGACGAGCGATGAGTACGTTTTCAAGCATCCAGAAGCAGACACAATGCTGCTTTCAACGTATGCCAAGCTGAGAGCTGGGAATTATACTGGGGCAGTTGTTCTAGACAGCGAGGACACAGATGTATATGTACAAGCAGCTTATGTCTCACAACAATTCAGAGGAGACCTGCTGATAAAACGCAAGCATTCAATGATCAACTGCAATGCCCTACTGTCAGCAGAGGTCGCCGATGTCATCATACCTCTACATGTCATTACAGGCAGTGACCACACATCAGGGTTCTATGGGCATGGCAAAAACAAATATTGCAGAAATTAATCAATGACTCAGAGGCCAGAGAGCTTCTTGTAAGAGTAGGTGAAAGTCTGGAGCTAGAGGACGAAGTCAGAGCAAATATGAAAGCATTTGTCCTCTCAAAAGTCTATGCTGAAAGCGCAGATGCTACCTGCGCGCAAGCCAGAGCTTCGAAGTGGCACAAAATGAAGAACAAGAGTACGATTCGACTCCCACCTGATGACGACTCGTTGGATCTCCATGTGCAAAGGACGAATTACATTGTGTATTGCCAGCTCCATTACGAGCTGCTAGATCATCCGTCCCCCATTGGTCATGGCTGGGAAATTCTAATGGGAAGTGCCGACCAGTGCGCCACACCCTACCCCCCTTGCCCCAGCAGCTCAAAACTCGTGGTTGTCCAGATGACAGAGGTGAAGATAGTGGCAGCGATGATGAGAGAAGTGAGTGTGGAGAGTCAACAGATTCAGACGAACAGTAATGGTGAATGTAGTGAGTGCACTAATGATTGTAGTCTAATTAAGAGATGTTATTGTGAAAGATGTGCTTCAAACAGAATTAGTCATAGCTCTACTGTCAATTATTCAAAATTATGTGAACAGGGCTTTCATTCGAGTCTTATATGAAAGTTCTACTACGATTTCGAGAAACTGGCTATTCCAAGCTGCAAATCGACGGCCATCTTGGATTCAAAGCTTTAAAAAATGGGTCTAATCGCCAAACCGACTTCAAAAAACGAATTCCTCGGCCCTCAAGACCATAAAACCACATACTACGCGATACTCTAGGCTAAACCATTGCAAAGATAGTGTCAGATGTGGTAAACGGCCGCCATATTGGATTTTGGGCCCTGGCGGGGTATGCCCACACTTTCGCGAGGGGCATGGGGGCTAAATTTTTTATAAAACCTTCTTAGAGGACAAATCCGTTGAGAAATCGTCATTGTCTCTCAATTCATGTGCCATAGCCACTCTTATCACAGCACTTTAGAAAATCGCTAAATTGTCTATAAAAGGAGCACATATTTTCGTATTATTATTGAAGTTTTGACCAATTATTAGATTTATGAGCACTATCTGAGAGCTCTACTGTCAATTATTCAAAATTATGTGAACAGGGCTTTCATTCGAGTCTTATATGAAAGTTCTACTACGATTTCGAGAAACTGGCTATTCCAAGCTGCAAATCGACGGCCATCTTGGATTCAAAGCTTTAAAAATTGGTCTAATCGCCAAACCGACTTCAGAAACGAATTCCTCGACCCTCAAAACCATAAAAACCACATACTACGCGATACTCTAGGCTAAACCATTGCAAAGATAGTGTCAGATGTGGTAAACGGCCGCCATATTGGATTTTGGGCCTGGCGGGGTATGCCCACACTTTCGCGAGGGGCATGGGGGCTAAATTTTTTATAAAACCTTCTTAGAGGACAATTCCGTTGAGAAATTGTCATTGCTTGTCTCTCAATTCATGTGCCATGGCCACTCTTATAACACCACTTTAGAAATCGCTAAATTGTCTATAAAAGGAGCACATATTTTCGTATTATTATTGAAGTTTTGACCAATTATTAGATTTATGAGCACTATCTGAGAGCTCTACTGTCAATTATTCAAAATTATGTGAACAGGGCTTTCATTCGAGTCTTATATGAAAGTTCTACTACGATTTCGAGAAACTGGCTATTCCAAGCTGCAAATCGACGGCCATCTTGGATTCAAAGCTTTAAAAAATGGGTCTAATCGCCAAACCGACTTCAGAAACGAATTCCTCGACCCTCAAAACCATAAAAACCACATACTACGCGATACTCTAGGCTAAACCATTGCAAAGATAGTGTCAGATGTGGTAAACGGCCGCCATATTGGATTTTGGCCCTGGCGGGGTATGCCCACACTTTCGCGAGGGGCATGGGGGCTAAATTTTTTATAAAACCTTCTTAGAGGACAAATCCGTTGAGAAATCGTCATTGTCTCTCAATTCATGTGCCATAGCCACTCTTATCACAGCACTTTAGAAAATCGCTAAATTGTCTATAAAAGGAGCACATATTTTCGTATTATTATTGAAGTTTTGACCAATTATTAGATTTATGAGCACTATCTGAGAGCTCTACTGTCAATTATTCAAAATTACTTGAACAGGGCTTTCATTCGAGTCTTATATGAAAGTTCTACTACGATTTCGAGAAACTGGCTATTCCAAGCTGCAAATCGACGGCCATCTTGGATTCAAAGCTTTAAAAAATGGGTCTAATCGCCAAACCGACTTCAGAAACGAATTCCTCGACCCTCAAAACCATAAAAACCACATACTACGCGATACTCTAGGCTAAACATTGCAAAGATAGTGTCAGATGTGGTAAACGGCCGCCATATTGGATTTTGGGCCCTGGCGGGGTATGCCCACACTTTCGCGAGGGGCATGGGGGCTAAATTTTTTATAAAACCTTCTTAGAGGACAAATCCGTTGAGAAATCGTCATTGTCTCTCAATTCATGTGCCATAGCCACTCTTATCACAGCACTTTAGAAAATCGCTAAATTGTCTATAAAAGGAGCACATATTTTCGTATTATTATTGAAGTTTTGACCAATTATTAGATTTATGAGCACTATCTGAGAGCTCTACTGTCAATTATTCAAAATTACTTGAACAGGGCTTTCATTCGAGTCTTATATGAAAGTTCTACTACGATTTCGAGAAACTGGCTATTCCAAGCTGCAAATCGACGGCCATCTTGGATTCAAAGCTTTAAAAAATGGGTCTAATCGCCAAACCGACTTCAGAAACGAATTCCTCGACCCTCAAAACCATAAAAACCACATACTACGCGATACTCTAGGCTAAACCATTGCAAAGATAGTGTCAGATGTGGTAAACGGCCGCCATATTGGATTTTGGGCCCTGGCGGGGTATGCCCACACTTTCGCGAGGGGCATGGGGGCTTAATTTTTTATAAAACCTTCTTAGAGGACAATCCGTTGAAAAATCGTCATTGTCTCTCAACGGTCACAAAAGTGTCGTAAATGACTCTACTATTAAGTCCGTCGTGATAACATCAGCTTATGAAAAGGGAAGTATATTACTCCCCGGAACTAGCGGCGAGATGTTGCGGTCATCGTCGGGAACCTCTCGCTCTTCCCTTGACGACTTCTCTGGTAATGACGACCATAACAACATGAACGATGACAAGGACGATGACGAATAAGACGTGGAAACCCCTCATCTCCATCCCTATCCGTGGTTCTGACACCGTCTGGGTCCGGGTAGATTGGCCCAGAGCATGGCTCTGCTAATCGTAAAATGCGATACAAGAGACAAAGTCCACCTCGCAAACATCAGCTGGTAAGTGTAGAGTATACTAGGAAAACGCTCAAGTCCCGCCGCGTTGTTGGATGAGCGTAATTGGTGCATTGAGTAGCCAAGTGTTATGCGGATTTTTTGTTGTTCTATGAAAAAATCATTACTTAGTTGAAGATTTTTTACCCGGTTGGTCAAAATTGGCCCAAATGCCACGAAAATATCGCGCAAAAAGTTTAAAAAAACTTATATTAAAAGCTTTATTTCTATAGATTCTGGCTAACTTTTTCAACTTTTTCTTTCAGAAAGCAATACATCACCATAACCTTAATGTCCATGTGAAATATTAACGTTGTAGCCCCAATCGTTTGGTCAGAATTGGCCCAAATATCACGAAAATATCGCACTAAAATTCGAAAAAAAATCGCAAAAGTACGATATCCATGAGAAATATTTCTTCGATTGTACCCAAAAACGTAGCAAATCTAAGTTCAGAGATTTCGAAGATCCTCCCTATTTTCATCAAGATCGCATATGCCGTTTGCCCGGTAGAGAGCGAACAAAAAGACAGGAAAACAAACAAAAAAAAACAAAAACAAAAAACATTGGAGCTAAATTTTTTGAGGGGTCAGTATAATTGAAGTCTTCTCTTCGCTCGCTACGCTCGCTACGCTCATCCAATTACTCCACAAAACTATATGCGAGCTCTGGCAATCGTCATCGGGGACGTTGTCCCCTTCCCTTGACGACCTCCCCGACGACGATGACAATGACATCACGAACTATGACAAAGACGATGACGACCGCGACGTGAGAAACCTACATTCCTCCCCTCACCTGTGGCTGGTTCTGACCAGCATGGGCTCCCCCTCTTCATATCCTCTAGGCTAGAGTGGTGCATTATGTTCTGACGGTTGACGCGCATACACGCACAGAGATAACACTTAAAACATTATTACTATAATCTCCATAATTTCCTTTTACAAACTAAGAAAACAATAAAACCAACACACACATTAAAAACTTATTTAATTTACTTTCAATATCAAAGGCGGCGCAATATAACCAAACCGGTTGAAGTGCCCTAGTGTCTCACGTTGGTAATTCATTTCCCCAAAACGCCAATTTTCGCAAATTGCAGGATAAAAAAACTAAAAAAAATCATGTAAAATTACAGTGTCAAGATATAACTTTTTTATTGTGTTTTAAATGTTATCCTAGTATTATGCAAAAGATGAATAATGTGAAAAAAATAACTTATTTTTGGGGTAACTGCCCCTTTGAGAATGATGTCAACAATTGCTCTGTGCTGATATTTTCCAGCTGTGATCACAGATTCTTATGACAAACTTATATTCATAAACTTATACAACATCGTACGCAGAGCAACATGACAGCTTTTATGTGGCAAGATTCTCAAGTGGTAAGCTAGTTCTTCTAGATGAACTTCTTCGACTACGATAATACATATACCAACCTCCATCAAAGGCCGGTGCTTGTGTGCTTACGACTCCCCCTTATAACCATGTTGTCGTCGTCGATAACTGGGGGACGTGTGTTCGAGCTCTAAGAACCTTCTCATATAACAATTAATAATAATAAAACATCGGTCATAACTATACTATATATTTACACCTAAAATTTATTTTATTTTATATTACTATACCTTTATTTATTTATTTTCATTCAAATAAACACTTTTCTTTTTTCTTTTGCTATTACTGTCATCACCATAATTTCCTTTTCTTTTATAAACTTGAAAAACAAAATAAGCTTCAACACACCATAAACTTATTTCATTACGTTCAATATCACACGTGGCGCAATATGACCTAACCGGTTGAAGCACCCTAGTTTCTCACGTCGTCGTCAAACCAATGTCCGTTTTCGTCGGCTTCGCTGATGCTATATAAAAATAACACATTGCAACCTTCTAGGGCGTTGTCCGGAGCATGCTTATCCCCTTTCTTGTCTCGCCAGGCTGTTGAGTCTTCTAGGAACTCTATGTCAATATGTGTGGAATTGGTAGAATTGGCCCAGAGCATAGCTCTGCTAATCGTAAAAGGTGATTCAAGAGAAAAAGTCCATCTCGCAAAAAGCAGCTAGTAAGAAGAGTAAATTTAACTCCTCGAAACTAGAGGCGAGCTCTGGCAGTCGTCCTCGGGGAACCCTTTCCCTTTCCTTGACGACCTCCCCGACGATGTTGACCGATTGACATCAGGAACGATGACAAAGACGAGGACGACCGCGACGTGAGAGCCCCCCATTCCTTGCCTTACCCGTGGCTGGTTCTGACCAGCTTGGGCCTCTCCCCCCCCCCCCCTAGGCTAGACTGGTGCATTATGACCTCACGGTTGACGCGCCCTTAATCCATTATATTATCAAAAAATTGGATTTAGGGAATAATAAGTCATGCCCATCACATAACTCTGATTTCAGCAGATTGTTTGTGGGTTAAGATTTTTTTCCTCTCACTCCTATGATACCAAAATTTCTGATTTTACAATGTGTTCTAGGTTTTTTCTCAAACTATCGATCTAGATTGGTTAAATTGAGCAGCTTTGATTATAAAGACCTGCGATTGATAATTTAATCTTCTGTAGGCTTTATGCGAACTACGTGTTGTGTGGTTGGTAAATATCGCGAGGTATTTCTTTCAATTAAAATATTATCCTATAAATTTAGTTCATTCCAAATCAGTTATCAAAAATTTATAATTGAAATCAATAGGTATAATGATTAACCATATACATATATTATATAAGGTCATGTTGATAATGCGATGTAAACCCAACGCTACGCATCTGCGCAGCTTACGCTCTACAGCTGCTGCTTAGATGCAGCTTCAAGTGTAAGTATTGCGTTGTTTAGATAGCACGCTAAATTATATTAATTAACAAACATCCCATTAGAACAAAATAATGCATTAGAAACAAATATTGCAATAATATATTATTTGTAAAAGAATTGTTATTGCATATAAATCAAACGCTAAGAAAATAAATACCAGGATCTATTTCTTTACGGAGCGCAATGAAAGTAGTGCTACGACGCAGACGCGTGGGGTTATTTCACTTCACACATTGTTGTAAATCCCAAACAAGCGAAGGTATAAACGCCACACGGAGCAATGTCAGACGTGTTTGCACAATTGGCTAAGATAATATTGAATATCGTCACTAATATTAGGAGTTGCTTTAATAGAATACGATTTGTTGAAGGACTGAGGTTAATAGAGTTGATTTGTCTATGATTGACTTGACTTTGTTGTATACTGCAGGCCTGGCCTCGCCAGAATGATTGGTGGGGACCTAGCTAAACAGCTAGGCTACAATTAAGGAAGGCTTTCCTCCCCTTACCCGTGGCTGGTTCTGACCAGCATAAGCCCCTCCCCCCCCCCCCCCCCTAGGCTAGAGTGGTGCATTATGACCTCACGGTTGACGTGTCCTTAATCCAAATAAACAAAAAAAAAGTGTTTTAACTCTTATTCATTTCCCTCGGTTTATCTATTATATTTCCTTATACTTAGACAACAATATGTTCATCACACACAACATAAACTCATTTTAGTAACTTCCAGTATCACAGGTGGCGCAAAATAACCTAACCGGTTGAAGCGCCCTAGTATCTCACGTCGTCGTAGAGTCTTAAGATTACCGCATTGTGCTTTTCGGCAGCGCCTGTGAAAGAGAACAGACAAATTAAACGTTTCTAATCGTCAATGCGGGAAGATTTAAACACATTTACAAATCTTCAAGATCACTCACGCTTCTCGTTGCGCTGTGAACACTTGACGCGTATCGCCCGCGCCCTATGTATGTTGACATTTTGCTTCCTCGATATTTCTATGATTTAATCCAAATGCATTTTCCTCTACACTTGCGGCCGGCGAAGTCGTCTCTCCTAGAATAGAAATACATAATAATCTTACTAATAAACAAAACATGTCAAATCTTTTGACGAAAATTGGATTAATTTAATAATTGTGTTTGTAATTGTAAATTCAATACGAACAAATTGTACTGACCGAAATTTTCCGGGTCGTAATTAATTTTTTTCAAATTCAAGTGTTCAAATGTTTAGATAGGAGTCGGTATTTTGACTTTTTTCTTTTCTTATTATTATTTCCATGATTATTTGCTAATTATCCATTTCCCTCGGGTCATAATGTTCTTATCTTTAATGAACTTATAAAACAATTAATAATCATTAAACACCATAAACTCATTTCATTAACTAACGATATCACAGGCGGCGCATATAACCTAACCGGTTGGAGCGCCCTTGTTTATTTCGTCGTCGTAGAGTGGTTTCATATAAGATTTCCCGATTTCCAGTTCAGTTTTTAACTAGTTTTGTCTGGTTGTGCAAAGTCCTCTTCAGCTGAAATGTTGTGTGCGTCGAGGAATGTGGTGCGAGACATTTGAACGTACATTGTCACTAGCGCGTTACATGTACGTGCCTGATCACTGTTTGTACAGGGCCAACACACGGTTTTATCTCTGACTTCTCAAGACAAAAAATGTGTTTCACCCCCACACTGCCCTGTAGTTACGTGATTGGATATTAAGAAGGATTAACTGTTATATCATTAACCCCGTCCGGGCCCGGGGAAGAATCTAGCCCAGAGCATGGCTCTACTAATCGTCATAGGCAATAACACTACGAGGCTAGAACCCTCCTCTCTTCCCCCAACTGTGGCTGACTCTCACCAGCATGGGCCACTCATTCCCACATCCCCCAAACTTGAGAGGCGCATCGTCATCGTCATCGTCATCGTATTCATTCTATTCTTTTCTTTTATAATCATAGAAAACTAAAGAATTATCAATCACACCATAAACTCATTTAATTTATTCTTTGTCACAGGCGGCGCAATATGACCTAACCGGTTGAAGCGCCCTCGTTTCTCATGTCGTCGTTCCTAAATGCTTCCAACAGCTGTTTAATCTTTATGATATTTAGAAAAACCAAACTCTTAAGGGTTATCTAATTGATTTTTGCTTGATACCTGGACACGTGGGCATAGAGGGATATAACTAGTGCTAAGGAAGCTTCCCAGCGTCGCGACATTGAATTCAATCTAGGTCCCGTTCCAAATGTCAAGAGTGAATTCAAGCAACGATTGTTGGATTTGCAACATGCATCTTGGGATGTGTTGCAAAATAACAAATTGCATAGTGTGATGCCCACACAGACTAATAAAATTCGTCCTCCTACGTCTCGACTCTCACGTAGAGAAGAGGTGGTATTGTCCAGAATTCGAATAGGCCACACACGTCTAACTCACGGATATCTTTAACCAAGAAAAGGTTGTTCCCAGATGTGACATATGTGATGTACCTTTAACCGTGCATCATATGCTAGCAGAATGTACCAAATATGATGCCTTGCGCACGTAATTTGATCTCTCCCAATCACATGAAGAACTTCTATCATATGATAACGGCGCCATTCTTTCTATATTTCTCATTCAAAGTTAATTCATTAACAAAATTTAATTCATATCATACACATTTATTTAATTTATTTATTTTTTATTCACAACTTTTATTTTGCTTTTATTATCATCATCATCATCATCATCATTTTATTTTATTACATATACACTTCGAAAACAATCTCATCATTAACACACCGTTAACTGATCTCATCAACTTTTATTATCACAGGCGGCGCAATGTGAACCTAACCGGTTGAAGCGCCCTGGTTTCTCACGTCGTCGTCGGTCGTGAGTTCAAATCTTCTCTGTGGCTAGAATTGACCCGCCTTCTATTTCTCCTCGTCGTGCAGCTTTCTCCCAGGCTTTTTTTCTTTTATTTTTCGTGGGCTGTGGGCACATGCACATATAACTTATTTGGAGGTGTTTTGTTGTATTCGTGCATAACGGTACGAAACACCATCTGTAACTTTTTAATGATATGCCCCGTCTGGGCCCGGGGTAGAATTGGCCCAGAGCATGGCTCTGCTAATCGTAAAAGTCGATTCAAGAGAAAAAATCCACCTCGCAAACATCAGCTAGAAAGAGCGGAGTATCTTACTCCCGAGTCTAGAGGCGAGCTCTGGTAATCGTCGTCGGGGACCTTGCCCCCTTCCCTTGCCCCCCGGCGACGATGACAATGACACAACGAACGATGACAAAGACGATGACGATCGCGACGTGAGAACCCCCCTTCTTCCCCTAACCCGTGGCTGGTTCTGATTAGCATGGGCCCCTCCCCCCCCCCTAAGGCTAGAGTGATGCATTATGACCTAACGGTTGACGCGTCCTTAATCCAAATAAACAAACAAATCAGGACATAATAAAACGTCAGTAACAACAAACTATAAAACTATGTTGACGCTGGAAAGATGACCAAATAATAATTGAAATTAAACAATAAACACTAAAACCAGCTTAGAACGCACCAAAGATTAGAACATTATTCATACAGGAAGTGAAACCACGGAAAGAACAACAAAATAATACCGCGAAAAAAGTAAAACTAGACATAGTACGTAAATAGGATAGTGCGTGCCGAAAATCATTTCACTGCCACCTAGATACTACACCTAGTTGGGTTATTTGCCGATTTAATTGGCTGTGGAGTTGTGTTTGTTGTGTTGTCGACTCAGTTGTGACGTGGTACCGCCTAAAGATGGCGCACGCTCGTTTTTGGCGCGCAAACTGGGGTTCAAATTTACATCTTGTTCAAGTTACACAAAATACCTAACAAAATATATATTAAAAAGTGAATTGACGATTAAGACATATATAAGAATTAAAATAAACTAGGAAAACGCTAAAGTCCCGCCGCGTTGATGGATGAGCTTTTAAAAATGTTAAGTTTGCATGGGATATCTTTACTTTTGCAAGTTCTTTGTTTTGCTGCCTACGCAATACGCATTGTAGCTGATTGTTGTCAAGTTTCTTTTGTTACCTGTCAATTGGTATTATTTTCCGTAAAAAACTTATATTAAAAGCTTTATTTCTATAGATTTTGGCTAACTATTTAAACTTTTTCTTTTAAAAGGTACTACATCACCATAACCTTAATGTCCATGTATAATATGAACGTTGTAGCCCCACCAGTTTGGTCAGAATTGGCCCAAATGGCACGAAAATATCGCACAAAAAATCAAAAAACTTATATTAAAAGCTTTATTTCTATGGATTCTGGCTAACTTTTCAACTTTTTCTTTCAAAAGGTACTACATCACCATAACCTTAATGTCCATGTATAATATGAACGTTGTAGCCCCACCCGTTTGGTCAGAATTAACCCAAATGTCACGAAAATATCGCACTAAAAATCGAAAAAAATCGTAAAAGTACGATATTCATGAGAAATATTTCTTCGATTGTACCCAAAAACAATACACCTCTAAGTTCAGAGATTTCGAAGGTCCTGTCAAATTTTCATCAAGATCGGATATGCCGTTTGCCTGGTAGAGAGTTAACAAACAGACAAAAAAACAAACAAAAAAAAAAAACAAAAAAAAAAAACACCCGAGCTAAATTTTTTGGGGGTCAGTGAAATTGAAGTCTTCGCTTCGCTCATCCAATAAGTGATTATTGATATTGACTCTTTTCCTATTAGCATGTTAGTGTAATATCTTATGTATTGTATTATATTCCTACAGCTAGACATAAGCCTGCAAACATGTTTACTCTATAAGGCACCCTATTATACGATTCCTTAAAAGTATAGCACTATACGTAAATTTTAGTTTTATTATTAAGATTTTACTATTTCTTTTTATTTATTGCTTGTCACATGAGGTGCTATCTGACTTAGCCTACTTGTCTCCTTACTCAACTTTAAATGTACCTAGGCCTACAATTCAACTGTGTTTGGATGGTTTAGGTACATAACTCTTCGCACATCTCCTTAGAGATTAGATTAATTTGTAAAAAAATTGTCTTATATGAAGAATAAACTTATCTTATCTTATCTTACATAGGGCTAAAAATCAAAAAACTTATATTAAAAGCTTTATTTCTATGGATTCTGGCTAACTTTTTCAACTTTTTCTTTAAAAGGTACTACATCACCATAACCTTAATGTCCATGTATAATATGAACGTTGTAGCCCCACCCGTTTGGTCAGAATTAACCCAAATGTCACGAAAATATCGCACTAAAAATCGAAAAAAATCGTAAAAGTACGATATTCATGAGAAATATTTCTTCGATTGTACCCAAAAACAATACACCTCTAAGTTCAGAGATTTCGAAGGTCCTGTCAAATTTTCATCAAGATCGGATATGCCGTTTGCCTGGTAGAGAGTTAACAAACAGACAAAAAAAAAAAAAAAAAAAAAACACCCGAGCTAAATTTTTTGGGGGTCAGTGAAATTGAAGTCTTCGCTTCGCTCATCCAATAAGTGATTACTGATATTGACTCTTTTACTATTAGCATGTTTAGTGTAATACCTTATGTATTGTATTATATTCCTACAGCTAGGCATAAGCCTGCAAACATGTTTACTCTATAAGGCACCCTATTATACAATTCCTTAAAAGTGTAGCACTATACGTAAATTTTAGTTTTTATTATTAAGATTTTACTATTTCTTTTTATTTATTGCTTGTCACATGAGGTGCTATCTGACTTAGCCTACTTGTCTCCTTACTCAACTTTAAATGTACCTAGGCCTACAATTCAACTGTGTTTGGATGGTTTAGGTACATAACTCTTCGCACATCTCCTTAGAGATTAGATTAATTTGTAAAAAAATTGTCTTATATGAAGAATAAACTTATCTTATCTTATCTTACATAGGGCTAAAAATCAAAAAACTTATATTAAAAGCTTTATTTCTATGGATTCTGGCTAACTTTTTCAACTTTTTCTTTCAAAAGGTACTACATCACCATAACCTTAATGTCCATGTATAATATGAACGTTGTAGCCCCACCCGTTTGGTCAGAATTAACCCAAATGTCACGAAAATATCGCACTAAAAATCGAAAAAAATCGTAAAAGTACGATATTCATGAGAAATATTTCTTCGATTGTACCCAAAAACAATACACCTCTAAGTTCAGAGATTTCGAAGGTCCTGTCAAATTTTCATCAAGATCGGATATGCCGTTTGCCTGGTAGAGAGTTAACAAACAGACAAAAAAAAAAAAAAAAAAAAAAAAAAACACCCGAGCTAAATTTTTTGGGGGTCAGTGAAATTGAAGTCTTCGCTTCGCTCATCCAAAAAACAGTAAGTGAAATATTCCCTATTCTGCTCGAAGATTGAGTTTCACTAGCAATATTTACACGTATTTCGTACCAGCTATGTTTTCCATAGTATCTTCGCAAATACAAACCAGAAATTACCAAATCTTTTCCTACCAGGGGATTAAACCCAGGTCTCCCACATTTCGGGTATAAAGGCGCCTTAGCCAACTAGACTAGGAACACGCCAAAGTCGTTATATTAGACTAGTGATCGAGTCATTTGTTAAGTACCGGGGAACATGTGCATTTAAGTTTGATAATAATGTTAAAGGTATAATAAATAAGGTTTTGAGTTTGATTGGTATACGGGCGCGTTAACTGTAAGGCCATAATGTGCCACTTTAGCCTATGATAAACTAGAGAGGCCTTAGGTAGAGGGAAGAAATTGGCTCACTCACTCGTCTTACAACTACTTTAGCGATTTCATTGTATACTAATATCTTTATTTTATTAAAGACGGATTTTATTCTTGATTGGTTTCCCTTCAACAAACTCAATTACGTGGCGGCCATCACCTCCTCAATATCCACGTTGCACAAACAACCCACCCCACCCCGACTATGCTTAGCCCGGCCATGCAGGTCACCTAGATTGTTCCCGACAAATAGGGGCGTAACATGCTGTCACGGATCTTTCAGGCCTGGGTTCGAGTCCCTGCTGACAACTCGTATATCTATGATCCGTATAAAACAACATCTAAATTTAGCTCACATCCTAATATAAAGTGTTTTCATCAAATAATAGTAAGTTTATTTTCGTTATCAAATATCATCTTAATAATGAGAATTTGTATAAACTAAGAAAATAATAAAAAATAACAACACACTTTAATATTTAGCTTACAATATCAAATGCGGCGCAATATGACCTACCCAGTTAAAGCGTCCTATAGCTTCTTCAGTCGTATCAAATTTGTCTTTGTAGCCCTTCTTCAGACAGTTCTGCATTCCAGCGTCTGTAGATGTAAACAAAGAATTAATGAATCTGTAGACAGCACGAATACTTCACGACTACTTCCAGCTGATGAAGCCATAGATATAACTTTTTTTATCGTGGGAAACCTGTTATAGGGTGCAATTAGCCCCTCTTCAGGTGAACTAGGTATGTGCGGATAGGATATTGTGAAGGGATGCCCGAGGGCTGTTTAAGATATCTTTATCCCTTGCATTCGCCTTATTAACGACTGAGGAAAACCTCTGAAAAAAACTCCAGTCAGGATTGCCGGTCTCGACGGGATTCGAACCCGAGACCTCCCGAATCAGAGTCGAGCGCTTAGCGCCATAGACAACACTGTCGATAAGCCATAGATATTCACATCCCACCTTTGCCTGTTGACTCAAGTGAATCTGCTGCAGTCCCACTAGTTTCGGACGCAGATAACGTGGGAATAACAGCAACACCAGCCACTTCAGAAGTTGACTCTACCAATGAATTCATGGAAGTGGAAACATGTAAACACCGAGCTCTACCGAGTACGCAACCCCTGTTAATGAGAGCGGTGATCGCACGTCCCAAGAATTAACTAGAGATATAGGTACTAACACTGATTCAGTGGCAATAACATGCGACGTAACGGTAGTAGCTAACCAATCAAATAAGGTTCTTAGCAGTAACGGTATCATACGACCAGAAATAAACAGTCACTAAGTCCCCACAGTGGAAAATACATTTTTTTAAATCGCGATCCCGTAAAAACGCGGTCCGCTGGGCCCAGTGTCCAAGTTCATATTTTTAAACAGAAGGCCCCCTAAACGTAACCTAAGAATCAAGCAACTAGTAATGTTTTGATTTGTAGTTCTCTACCACCTTCCCTCATTGCAGGAAACTTTATTCAAATGTTGGCTAAGTCTTTCAGATAAAAAAAATCAAACAATGCTAGACCAACAAGCCCAGCAAATGTTCACCACTTCAGATCGTACAATTCAAGAGGATGACAAATCTAAGCAACTAACTAGAAGAATCTCAAGTTTTTATCTATTCCTACAGCGCCGTTCCCCCGATATTTATACCCCCGTCTGGGCCCGGGTTAGAATTGGCTCAGAGCATGGCTCTGCTAATCGTACAACGCGATTTTAGAGAAAAGGTCCACCTCGCAAACATCAGCTTGTCAGAGGTAAGTATATTACTTCCCAAAACTAGAGGAGACCTCTGGCAATCATCTTCGGGAACACTTCCCCTTTCCCTTGATTACCTAACCGACGACGAAGACAAAGACACAACGAACGATGACGATGACAAAGACGATGACGACCGCGACGTTAGAACCCCCCTTTCCTCCCCCTTCCCGTGGCTGGGTTCTGACCACCATGTGCACCTCCTCCCTAAATTCCCTTAGCTAGAGTCACGCATTATGACGTAACGATTGTCGCACCCTTAATCCAAATAACCCCCCCCCCCTCCTCCACCCCAAAAATGCATTGCTGAACATTAGTTGTCCGACCCCAAACTGCAACTTTTCAGAACATTTCAGATTATTTTTAGTAAAATTAGCATAATCATACAATTTAAATCTTTTTTTAAATATTGTTGAGGGGTTGAAATATTATTTAAAAAAAGCTTTTTAAAAAGTCTTATTTCAGTTATTTTGGTTGAGCCACAATATGAACTTTATAAAATTATATTGATTTAAATAAATAATTGTAATATATTTCATATATTATGTTTTAGTAAATTTTATATTCATCAAATTCTTCCCCCATGAAAATATATGATAATAAATTAATCTTTAATAAACTTTGAAGGCAATTTAGTCATCAAACACACATTTAAAGCTCATTTAATTTACAATGTACAGGCGGCGCGATATGACCTAATCGGTTGAAGCCCTAGCTTCTCACGCGTGTTGTTCTCATGTCTTCTGCGGACTATTGTGGTGAGCGGCTCTGCATCCCTTGAAGAAGGCCCAGGGTTCGTTTCCCGTCTTGATCAGAAGGTTTTTAATTTCTGATTTGGACTTAAGTCTTTCAGTTCTTGGCTTTGGAATGTGTAAAGAAGACTAAGGAGCCGTCCAAGCAACGAGGCACATAATACATTCTAAGGTTGTTCCGAATCAGTCTTGTTGATTCTGGTGCGGTCCGCGGGTGGAATCGTGTCCACTTGATTGATCATCGTATTATCGGTGTTCTCTACTTAA
Source organism: Sweltsa coloradensis (assembly GCA_024449915.1). Taxonomy (NCBI): domain Eukaryota; kingdom Metazoa; phylum Arthropoda; class Insecta; order Plecoptera; family Chloroperlidae; genus Sweltsa; species Sweltsa coloradensis. Next base: position 23,693 of record JAMZAV010002824.1, on the reverse strand, counting down.
ATATCCCGGTCTCTAGTTGGTCAAAGTTCGCTCGTCGATGGTGTGGGCGCTTACAGGGATGGCTTGGTTAACTTTATATTGAAGTTCCCCAACTGAAAATCAGTAAGTGACTGAGTGGGTTGACTCGAAATACGTTTTTTTGTTAAAGGATTAAAAAATACCCAAATATTTCTGCATCATCTGTTTGATTTGATTTAAGAAATAAATATTGACAACTGAATATTGGGGAATGCATTTATCCATTATAAACAACACAAAGTTGTTTCAGTGCACATGTAATGATTTTTGGCCCCCGTCTGGGCCCGGGGTAGAATTAGCCCAGAGCATGGCTAAGTCAATCGTAAAAGGCGATTCAAGAGAAAAAGTCCACCTCGCAAACATCAGCTAGTATGAAGGGTAGAATTTTACTCCTCGAAAATAGAGGCGAGCTCTGGCAATCGTCGTCGGGGACCTTGCCCCCTTCCCTTGACGACCCCTCGACGACGATGACGACAATGACACCACGAACGATGACGAAGACAATGACGACCGCGACGTGAGAACCCCCTTTTCTCCCCTTACCCGTGGCTGGTTCTGACCAGCATGGGCTCCTCCCCCCTCCCCCTAGGTTAGAGTGGTGCAATATGACCTAACGGTTGACGCGTCCTTAATTCCAAATAAACAAACAAAAACGGAGTAGAATTGGCCCAGAGCATGAATAAATTTTGCCCTATAAGAAGGGAAAATGAACCTAGAAGGGCAATTTTTTAATAATTTTATGATTATATTAATTGAAATAATTTTGTGTGATAATTAATTAAAAAAATTTAAATTTATTTGATAAAATTAAACTTTTTTAATTAATTTACTGTAATTAAAAAACAATAATATTAAAATTTACTTTATAATTAAAAAAACTAAAAATTGCCTTTCCGTTTTTAAAATATTTTTTCTTTATGTTTACTTATTTGGTCATTTTTTCCGTCGCGATGGTGTGGCGCCATCAGGGTTAGCATGGTCACTTTAAAATTTTAAATTTTCCCCCAAACTAAAAAATAAGTTATTGACTGAGTGGGAAGACACTTAATAAAAATTTTTTGTTTATTCATTTAAAAGGGGTAAAAATAAAATCCCTTTAAATTATTCGCATTTTTGTTAATTTTTAAATAAAATTTTGAAATTTTAAAAATTTGGGTGATGCTTTTAGACCAAAAAAAAAAAAACAAAAAGTCGTATCACTACAATGTAATAATTTTGGCGCCGTCTGACCCCGGTAAATAGGCCAAGCATGGCTCTGCTTACGTACAAAGCGTTTTCAGAGAAAAAATCCACCTTGCAAACATCGCAAGAAAAGGGGGGAAATACTATTCACCGAAATACAGGCAGCACTGGCAATCTCGTAAAGGGACACCCCCCAACCCCTTGACGATCCCCGGGGGCCGGCTACGACGACGAAGCGAAAACGACCCGACGTGAGAATCCCCCCCCTTTCCACCATCCCTGGTGGTTCGACCAATGGGCCCCCTCCCCTATCACCAGGCTGGGTGGCGTATTATGATCTAACGGTTGACGGCCTTAATCCAAAAAATTTAAAAATAAAACAATCGTTCAGAGTTTTTATTTTAAAAAAATTTAATTTACAATCATTACTATTTAATTTATTTTTTTCCTTTAAATTTAAAAATTTTTTATTCTGCTATTCTTTTACACATTATTTTATTTTTTTTATTAACAAGAAAACAATAAAATCATGAAACACCGTTTAACACATTTCATTAAAGTTTAAACCCGGGGCGGCGAAATAAGACCTAACCGGTTGAAGCGCCAGTTTCTCACGTCGTCGTCATTTAGTTTCTTACTTTTAGGGGATTTTTTAGAAAAAACGGGCCCTAGCCCCAAAATGAAAATTTTAACAACGTTCCTTGTTTGCGGGGGAATGAGATTATTTTCTTTTAATTTAAATTTGGTAAAAAAACCCTTTTAAAAAAAGAAAAAAAAAAAAGAACCCTTTAACGGAGATAAAAAATTCATGAAATGGGAATAAATTATCACAGCACACTTTAACTTTTTCTTTTACTTACCATCACCACGCGCCGCAATTTGACCCATAAATGTGTAACGCCCTGTTTTTCATGTGTGTTTTAATCGAATCTTGTTTTGGGGAAAATTTTTGCCCCAGAGCTTCATGCTAATCGTAAAAAGTGAAGAAGAGACAAAAGTCTCTCGGAAATAAAAACTTAAGTAAAGGAGATAGGTCAATTTTTCCCCAAAAAGTACAGGCGAGCACTGGCGGAGCGCAAAAAAACCCCCTTTTTTTTTTACCGGGGCTGTTTTTTTACCAGCTGGGATTTTTGTCATCCGCACAGTGTTGCAGAAATTCTCTTTGAAACCTGCCCGAAACACATGACACCCTCTTTTAGGATGTTTTCACTCTTCTTTTCCCTACACGTATTCATTTTGTATTTGGGCCCCGGGGGTTAGAAGATTTGATACAGAAACCAATTTTTTTCTTTAATAGCGTTTGGACACGTTGTGTTTAATTCCGTTATAAGGTAAGGCTATAATCCAATGAAAAATTTTTAAAAAAAAAAAAAATGTAATTGAAATCCCAAAAAAACTAATTCATCAATTCACTAATTTGGGCTGCAGATAGTTCAATTTATTCTACCCTTTAAGGACAATTTAAAAAATTGTAAAATAAAAATTGGTTAGTATTTTTCCATTTCGTAAGTTCCAAGTGTGACACATATGATGTGCTTTGAACCTTCATCAAAATTTGGAGCAGCAACCATACCTCTAGACTAGTTTAAACCCTTTGGGGTTAAACTTTTGACGCGCCCAAAAATCAAATAACCCAAAAACGTAGAAAAAAAACAGACAAAAACTCATTTATAACCAAAAATTTATACGGCGGCGCAGTATCCTGACCGGTTGCCCGCCCTTGTTTTCACGCGTTGATTTTGTGACATCTGTGACGAGAACCAAGAGCTTCGTGTTACATGATAGCTTCAGCACCACAATCAGCTTAAAAAAAAAACTCTATCATCTTCGAACTTTTTCCTAGTTTGGCCCCAAGCGGGGCTCCCCTAATCGTAAAAGGCGATTAAAGAGGAGAAGTCCCCCCGAAAAAAATCAGCTTGTTAAGCAGAGTATTTTTCCTCGAAACTAGAGACGACTTGAAAATCGTCGTGGGGGACCCCCGCCCTTCCCTTACAACCCCCCCGAGACGTGACAGTGACATAACAAACGTGACAAAGAAAAAGACGACCAGACGTGAGAAACCACCTTCCCCCCCTACCCTGGCGGGTTCTGACCAGAGGGGGCTCCTCCCCCCCCCCCCCCCTGGGTTTAGAGGGTGCATTAGCCCAAAGGGTTGACCGGGGCCTAAACCCAAAATAAACCAAAAGATCCCTTGAAAAAATTCTTGAACGACCACGACGACTTTAAAAAAACACAACTATGACAAAGACAATGAGACAGCTTTGCAAAAATATCCTTTTCCCACGACCCAGGGCGGTTCGTCCCCAAAGTAGAGTGGCGAAATATGACTTGGGTTTTGACCCCCCCCAAAAACCCTTTAAAAACTTTGTTTGAAATACAGATACAACTCCCTATATTGTTAACCTCATATGGAAGAAAATGTCTTAACCCATTTATATGAAAACCACAAACTTTTTTAAAAAAGGTTTTTGGAATTGGGAATTGTTTTACGATAATTAATTTTATTTTAAAAATTCATCGTAAAACCCCACGTCGGGCCCCCGGGGAGGGGGCCAGAGTTGGGTTTGCTGAGGTAGATAGCGAGGAAAGAGATAAAGTTCCGCAAACACAGTGGTGAAAGAGGAGAATATTACACCCGAAATAGAGGCGAGCCGGGATGACTTCGTCGGTGACCCCCATTGCACGACGACCCCCATGATGACATACAGCGACACAACAAAGGGATAGTAGCGATGACGCCCCGGGAGTAAGAACCCCCTTTTCCTCCCTTAACCGTGGCTGGTTTGCCCATCATGGTCCCCTCATCCCATACCCTATAGCTAAAGGGCGCAATATAAAAAGGGTTGACCTGCCCTTAAATTAAAATTTAAACCAAAACTTTTAAATGTTTAAAAAAAAAAAATGAACCCCAAAGGAAAAATTTAAAATTCATATTTTAAAAATTTTTCATATTCGTCGCACACAACCCATTCGTTGACGCGCCCAGATCCTCAGTGGGTTTTTTCTTTCATATATGCTGTTGTTGGCTTTTGGGTCTTGGGAAGCGTCTCTGTTTCCAATGAAGAATTTCATGGTAGATTTTCCGCTAAAGTCAGAAGGGTTTTTTAAACTTCAAATTTGGATTTAAGTCCATCATTTTTGTTTTGAAATCAGTAAACGACGCTTAGATCCGTCCTAGCAACGGGCACATAATAATTCAAATTTTTTCTGAATCGGCCTGTTGATTTGGGTTGACCCGCGGATGTTCGACTTCCATACCACTGAAGCTATTTTTCCCTTTTAAAAAAATATCGATTGTGGTTGGTTTCACTCACTCGCGTTTTCTCGGGGCCCTCAGGGTTGGTTTGGTCGTTTGGTTTAAAATGCATTCACGAAAATCATTATATGACTGAGGGGGTAGACTTAAATACGACTTTTTTAATTTAAATTTTAAAAAATTTTGGCATCTTAACTTGACTTGAATTTCCCTATAAATTATGCCGTCAGATTTTCCCCCCCTGCACCAGTGGCGGGTTTTGACAGCATAAGCCTCTGGGGGTAACCACATCCCCTGGGTTTTTTAGGTGCTTTTGTTTTAACGGTTGACGCGCCCATAACCCAAAATTTTAAAAAAAAAATAAAAAAAAAACCCTTTAATTAATCCAAAATTTTGCTATCAAATTATCTATACCTTTTTTTTTCTTTAAAACTTACATAGAAAAAAACATTAAATCAAATAACAAGTAACTAAAATTTTTTAATTATAAAATCTCAGGGGTCGCAAAAGACCTAACCGGTTGAAGCGCCCGGATTCTCCAGCAAGTTGTTTTTCATACGTCGTTATTTTTTAAAGAGTTCATTTCCCAAAATATTTTTATATTTAAAACAATTCAGAGGGCCAGAGTCTCCCACAATCCGGAGGCGCCTCAGCCAAAATAGCTTAGACCAAGAGCGGTTTTCATTTCAATTTTGAATTTTAGGTGATTATAGATCTAAACGAAAAAAAAAATTAACAATTCCACCTAGGGGTGTTTCCCCACTAACCAAATCGAAAAGTGTTTTTTTAAATTTTCTTTTTTTGGAAACATTTGGTGACCACACAATTGCAACCCGGTAAAGACGCTGGACCCAAAAACCCAAAATTTTATAGATGGAAGTAATTTTTGAAGTTGGCCAATTAAATCATTCTTTTTTTTTCTTGATCGTTTAAAATTTTGTTACTAATAGTCCAAATACTATTTAAAAAAAACATTTTTTTTGTTAAATAACTTTTTAAAAAAATTTAACTCCCAAATTACAACAGTTTTAATGAAAAAAGCCGACTTGGCCCTTTTTTTCACCCAAAGAGTGGTTTTGTAAGGGAGTTCCCTTGTAATCGTAATAGGATTTTATGAGAAAAAATCACCGCCCAAAATTTGCTATAGTTGTCCATTTAACCCCCGAGCAGGGGTTTTTTGGGTTCAAAGAAAAATAGGATGTCGCGCTCTAATATAAAGGTTGTAAACCCGTCCAATTTTACGGAAAAAGGATGGGGCCCTTCCCCTAATTCAAAATACAATCACATCCCAGCAATTTGGTTGCAGCCTCCCGAGTATGAAAACCATTATATGTAGGCTGGGTTTGGGTTTTTCTTCTTTCTGAGATACATTAAATAAAGCAACGCAAGGTCAACTTTTTAATTAACTCGCCCATCAAAAATTTATTCCCATACGGGAAAAGGGTCAAGATTTCATGGAATTTTATGTGATTTAATTTAACTCGGGGGAAGTCCCCTTTAGGGGTTTTTGATACGTTTACAACGTGATAACAATGGAACAGCGAATATCCGCTTTTGAAACGCAAAACGCCCGGGTAGGGGAAAAAAAGAGAAAAATAAGTAAAGGGGGGATATTATCCCAAATCTAGAGGCGAGCTGGGGAATAGTTGTCAGGAACACCCCCAACTTTTTTTACTTTACGACCTCCCCGACGACGACGACGAAAAGACGGCGCGAGACGACGACGACGACGGACGACGAGACGACACGACAATGCCATCACGAACGATAAAAAGACAATTACCCGCGATGTGAAAACCCCCCTTCCTTCTTATATCTGTGGCTACCCCAAATGGGATTTTTCCCCCCCCTCCCCCCTTGATAGGTGGCGCATTATAAAAAAACGGTTTACGCCCCTTCATCCAATTAAAATCGTACACAAATATAGTCAAATGCCAAAAAAAAAATAAAAAAAAATTTTATGTAAATAATATTCCGGAGTAAAACAGATTGTTGGGGTTGCACAAGCATTTTTGGGGTGGTTGCAAAAAAAAAAATGGTAGTGTGATGCCTACATTGACTTTATAAAATTCGTCCCAAAATCCGACTCTCACGTAGAGAAAGGTGGATTGTCTAACTTGCATAGGCCACACACGTCTAACTCACGGTATTTTAAAACCAAAAAAAGGTTTTATAGGACACATGTGATGTCCCCTTTTAAACCCTACATCATATGCTAGCAGAAAGTACCAAAAGAGCCTTTCGCTGCAAATTTTATCCTCCCAAACATATGAAGAACTTTTATTAGATCGGCGACAAAATTTTAAATTTTTCCTTTTATTATTTTACAAAATTTTTCCCTCTAATCTAATTTTTTCTTTTTTTTATTTTCATTCACAAACTAACTTTTATTTTGCATTACTTTTTAAATCATATTTTTTTTGGATTTATACATTAGAAAACAATCTAATCATCAAACAAAAATGCATTAACCCCTTTATTTACTTTCATTTATAGGGGGCGCAGTATGACTTAACCGGGTTTAAACGCCCCAGTTTTTTCAGTCAAAAAAAAGTACATATGAGGGGTAAATTAAAAAAATTAAACCCTTAATATATCTTTAAAAGTTCAAATTTGTTAATATGGAATTAAAATATCTGCCTACTTTTCACATCAAACAAGTTTAACCCCTGCTGGGGCCCGGTGAGAATTTTGCCCCGGCATCGTCTGCTTATCGTACCAGGGGAGAATAGAGGCAAAATCCATCTCGCAAACTCACTAGAAAGATCCCAGTATATTACTCCCCAAATAGAGGGGAGCTTGGGACTCTGGGGAAAAAATTTTCCCTTTCCCCCGACGACCCCCCCGACAACGATGACTTTGACATAACGAACGGACGATGCAAAAATGATTTTTTACCGCGAGAGAGAACGTATTCCTCCCCCAACCGTGGCTGGTTCGACCAGTATGGGCCCCCCCCCCCCATACCCTAGGCTAGGGGTGTGCACTATGACCTTAATGTTTACGCGTCCTTAACCAAAAAACCCAAACCAAAAACTAGAGGGGAAACCCGGCTTTTTCCCCCCGCTTTTGGTGGTTTTTGGCCCGCACGTTTTGCCCTATCCACATGGTAAAAGTGGCGCATTATGACGCAAATGTTGTCGCGTCCCCCAAAATAAAACAATTTTAAAATGTGTGGGTTTGTGGTTTTGTGGTTGGGTGACAAAAGTAAATTCATCCTTCTAAAACAACTAAAAATAAATAGCATAATCAATTTACCCAAAGTCCAATCGCTCGTGCACTCACAACAATTCTATTTACATTTACACATTCACACAATCATTTACTCAAAAAATACACAACACGAAAAAAAATTCTGTTATATAATTTTTTTGTCATTTTTTGTAACTAAATTTACTGTATTTTTGCGTTATGTGGGATGGTATGGTTCGGAAAATTGCATTGTGGAATTTTTGTCCCTTTTTTAATTTGGGCCCCAAAAAGAAAGAAATAAAAAATGATACTTCATTTGCAACTATATATTGTACGTATTCTTTACCTGCGCGTTAGACTAATCACTCGAGTCCTAAATTTTTGGGGGTGGTGAAAATAAAAACTACACAGGTGATGCCCCCCAATTTATAATAAAAATTTTCCTCCCCACACTCGACTCTCACGTAAGAAGAGTGGTGTTGTCTAGACTTTGTATAGGCCACACACGCCTAACTCACGGGTACCTTAAACCCGAGGAAAAAGGTTAACCCAATGTGACACATGTGATGTACTTTAACCGTTCTCTATGCTAGAGAATTACCAAAAGAAAGTTTGGCGAGCAATTTATTGACCCAATCTATGAAGAACTTTTGATCATATAACGGGGCTCAACGTCATGCTATATTTATTGGCGCTTAAAATTTTTTTAAAAAGTATTTAATGAATTATATTATTTTCCCATCATCCAAATTTTTTTTTAATTTTTACTCAAGAAAAAATAAAAGTATCAAAAAACACAAGAAATCATTTTTTTTTAACTAACAAAAACAGGCGGTGCAATATGACATCCCCCGGTTTAAGCGCCCCAGTTTTCAAAGTGTTTAGTTATTTTTGATTTCTTTGCGGAGCACCACAAATGCGTTTTTTCGCCGCAGCCCCGTAGGAAATAAGTTTTATTTTGAGGGTGGGTAAAACATTGTTGGAATAGACCCAGTGTTTGTCGTTTGATTTGGGTTTCACACCTGCAAAAATGGTTGATTTCTTGGGCAAATTAATTTTTTTGTAATTCGGAGAGAAGTTAATCCCCCAGTTTGTGTTGATAACGAACAAAGAAGTTCTTCGATTTTGGGGGGTTTTAAGGGGGATGTTCTTTCAGATGAGCAGGAGTCTTGGATTCGGTCATCGGTTTATTGTCTGGGCTGGTTGGCTTTTCATCTGCCGACAATATTCAGCAGGCCAGACATCGGTATTTAGAAAGTGTTTTACTTTTCTCTTGTAACTCATGGATGTCAACGCTCAAATACCTATATTAGTTTTATTCGTTTGGACGTTTGATCTTTTCAAGCTCACTCTCCCTGCGATCGAATGCTGGTTCTGTCCATCACATGCATGTCCCACCAAAACCCGGGGAAAGAATTTGGCCCAGAGTTTAGCTCTGTTTATTATAAATGCCAAGGAAGAGATAGTCCATCTCGCAAACAAACAGCTAGCAATTAGATGATTACTTCCTGAAACTAGAGGCGAGCTATGGCAGTCGTCGTCGTGGACTTCTCCCCATCCCCTTGACGACCTCCCCGACGACACCAACATGACAACACAAACGAAGACATAGACGATGACGACCACGACGTACCCCCGTCTGGGCCCGGGGAAGCTTTGGTCCCAGAGCATGGCTCTGCTAATCGTAAAAGGCGATTCAAGAGAAAAAGTCTACACCTCGCTGACATCAGCTAGTATAATAGGGGAGTATATTACTAACCGAAACTAGAGGCGAGCTCTGGCAATCGTCGTCGGGGACACCTTCCCTTGACGACCTCCCCGACGACGATGATAATAACACAACGAACGATGACAAAGACAATGACGACCGCGACGTGAGAACCCCCTTTCCTCCCCTTACCCGTGGCTGGTTCTGACCGGCATGGGCTCTGCCTTCCCCCACCCCCCTAGGTTAGAGTGGTGCATTATGACCTAACGGTTGACGCGTCCTTAGTCTAAACGAACCAATGAGCATAGGAATGTGTGTGTGTGTGTCAGTGAGCGAGTCATGTGTTGAATACCCGGGAAAATTTATACTTAAGTTGATTGATGTATAGGATATAAAATTTAAAACAAAATTAGTATTTTGAGTGTACTTGGTACAAGGGCGAGTCTACTGTAAGGGCATATTGCGCCACTATAGCCAGGGCAAGGGATGAATGACCACGCAGGCTCCAGCCTTAGGTATATATATATATATATATAAATAATTATTGTTGAATGGGGCTTTTTTTCCGCGAAGAATAACAGGGAGGTTCACACTTACCCCTCCCTGCCCGACGTTTCGGAGAAGTCACATTCTCCATCTTCAGGGGCGACGTGTCGACAGAGACTTGTTGCCTTGGGCCTGTCCACTCGCAGACTGATCAATTCTCACGACGTCGTTAGATCTCGATTGGTTTACGTGTACGTCACTCGTCGATTTATCTTATTTCGATCTACTCCTCGTCACAGTCCGGACGATACGATTACTATTATTAAAATAACAAAAACCATACATTAACACTTGGACGTTCATCACAATTGTCAAGGAAACAAAGTATGCCATAAACATTCGACTGCTGCACAACAATATATAGCCACTGCCTTTTAAATATGCGACTACATTCGCAATTAAGATCCATATGACGAATTACCCCAATACATTTTAGAACGACGGTGCAAATTTGCCAAACAATGGAACATACTTGTACGAATAGATTAATAAATACAATGGTGTACATTAAACACACATTAAACAACATACATTAAAGTATACTATACACACACATAACAAAAACTTGTAGAAATACAGCCAAACCTTACACACTCAAAAGAAATGAGATCTAAAAAAAGGGCCAAGCTCATCTACCCTTCCACATAAACGTACAGTGTCCCATAACAGCATCCTCGAAAAGCTTGGCAAAATAGAATTTGCGATTATTAATTTAACGTAATAGTTTATCCAAGTTCTTTTTTTCTAATTAATTTAAACGTAATAACATGCAAATTCTATTTTGCCAAGCTTTCGAGGATGCTGTTATGGGACACTGTACGTTTATGTGGAAGGGTAGATGAGCTTGGCCCTTTTTTTAGATCTCATTTCTTTTGAGTGTGTAAGGTTTGGCTGTATTTCTACAAGTTTTTGTTATGTGTGTGATCTCATTACTTTTTCAAGTTCCATTACAAAATTATTTGCTAAAATATAATATTTTTATCAAAGTTGATTTAAATTCTATGGTATTAGCAGTAACAATATAGGATGTAAAATATCTAGACCCGGATTCATGTACATCCTGGGTATAGGTGGTATAACCATGGTATAACGACGGTATAAGGACTGGACCCCAATTCTTGAGTTCGTGGGAGATGAGTTGAAAACGCAATTTGAAAACGAAGTCGTTTTCGTTTTCGAAGGAATTGGTATTCTTGAACGGTATCGTGGGAAACGTCATGGGTTGTGAGTTGAAAGCATTGATATTAAACCCCTATATAGGATGTCTATGGTTGAAAGAGTATCACGAAATCCAAACACTTTAAAAAGATTTGCGTATAGCAAAGAGCTCGAAAAAGTTCTATATTTATTCTAGATGGCAGTGCCTTCATAAACGCCGGCCAATCGAAAGACAAGTTGTATGAAATGATTTGATTGTTGCAATTATGTAAACAAACAGATGAGCAAGTTCATAATGTTGTGCTGGCATAGGGTTGGCTAGGCTTGTCAAACATGTAATGTAAGTATGAATTTTACTAGTCCTATAGCCAAATGAAACTTTAGACCTACACTTTTGCATTATAAATAATTTTCCACATCTGGGCCTAGGCCAGGGACGGTTTCTGATTTGTTTTATGAGAGTATAATGACACCTTTTCTCGTTCCACACAAAGAAGAAAAATTTTAAATGTCCGCTATTTGTTTACGTATCACACTTTCCCGCCTAACTCTGCTTATACCGTCAACAAGTGTCAAGTAACTATGGTTACTTGTTGATTGTATGCCAAGTGTTTAAGGCTTATTTTAAAACCTTTATTTGGAAGCCTTCCAACAAACTTTTTCAACTTTTTTTTTTCAAAAGAGACTATATTTCTATAACCTTAATGTCCATGTAAAATATGAACATTGTAGTCCCACCCGTCTGGTCAGAATCGCGGGCCGACGTATTAGATGTTAGCAGTAGTAGGCAGTAGTAGGCAGTAGTAGGCAGTAGCTAACATCCTTAAAGTGATTTTGAGCATGTTTCAAGCCATTTTTTCACCAAGTAGGAATAATGACCCCAATAAAATTTGGCATGTGTTGTCAGGTACCTAAATCCCCTCGATTGTGATAGTTTTCAAGTTCACATCACGTTACATGACGGCTGGGTAACACCTCGAAATCACCCCAACTCTGCTTGGTGTATAAGGTGCTTGAGTGTGTAGCGCACCGCGGCTTGGCTGCGGCGCCCTAACGGGCACCTAGATTATACTTCTCTATAAATATTGATAGGAGAATAGTAGCAAACAAGTTGAGATGTATCATGGAAATATCAGTTGAACAATTTTGTGTTCGTTTTGTGGCTTTCCATTAAAAACGACTTTTGTGATTTTTATTAAATTTTCAGAGAACCTTTAAAATCTCTAACATCAGACTTTACGAAATTTTAAGTGCAACCAAATAAATTTGTCACGCGAAAATCGCAATATTACCCATTTTGCACCTTTTAAAATAAAATTGTGTACGTTCGAATATTCTGTTAAATATTTTCAAACACATTGTTAGTATCATACTATTTTACCATTTGCTTGTATTGTTGGTTGAAATAACTTTCAAAGTATAACTCTATCCCACACATAACAAAAACTTGTAAAAATACAGCCAAACCTTACACACTCAAAAGAAATGAGATCAGAAAAAAAGGGCCAAGCTCATCTACTCTTCCACATTTGCGCATTCTTAATTTATAAACGTACAGTGTCTCGTAACAACACCCTTGAAAAGGTTGGCAAAATAGAAATTTGCAACTATTAATTTAAACGTAATAGTTCATCCAAATTGTTTTTTTATAATTAATTTTAACGTAATGGTCATGCAAATTCTATTTTGCCAAGCTTTTCAAGGGTGTTGTTACGAGACACTGTGCGTTTATGAATTAAGAATGCGCAAATGTGGAAGAGTAGATGAGCTTGGCCCTTTTTTTAGATCTCATTTCTTTTGAGTGTGTAAGGTTTGGCTGTATTTTTACAAGTTTATGTTATGTGTGGGATCTCATTACTTTTTCAAGTTCCATTGCAAAATTATTTGTAAAAATATAATAAATTTATCAAAGTCGATTTAATTGCTATGGTATTTCCAATTAACAATAGAATGAAAAATTAAAGTGGTCCAAAGACTTGCTTTTTGTAAACAATGTAGGCGATTATTGTCACGTAACTATAGTTACTTGTTGATTGTATGCCTGTATAAGGCTTATTTTAAAACCTTTATTTGGAAGCCTTCCAGAAATTTTTTAAAAAATTTTTCTTTCAAAGGGAATTACATCACTATTACCTTAATGTCCATGTAAAATATGAACGTTGTAGCCCCACCCGTTTGGTCAGAATCGCTGGGCAATTGAAACTGACGAATTAGATAGTAGGAGTAGTAGTAGTAGCCAGTAGTAACTAACGTCCTTAAAGTGATTTTGAGCATGTTTCAAGTCATATTTTCACCAAGAAGGAATGCTCGTACCCCAACCAAATTTGGCATGTGTTGTCGGGTACCTAAATCACGATTTTGATAGTTTTCAAGTTCACATCACGTTTCATGATGGCTGGGTGACACCTCGAAATCACCCCAACTCTGCTTGCTGTATAAGGTGCCTGAGTGTGTAGCGCACCGCGGCTTGGCTACGGCGCACTAACGGGCACCTAGATACAAACGAGGACACAAAAATGAAATTTGGTTGAAAACATTGTTAAATAGCGCTCAATCCACTGAAAATGCTCATCCTTCAACGATTATTTTCCTAATTCCAAAATCTCTTATATTATATTTTATTAGTTTAGTTCATAAATATATTTTATAAATCATTTTCGAGTATAAAAACATCACGCTAGCTGTTCAAAAAAATGTTGGATTTTTATTTGAATCACATTTTAGTGAAATTATTTACACTATTTTTGCCGTGTCTGCAATTTTTAACAATGAAATCAAATTACTATTAAAAATTGGTTTTTAACAATAGTAACAACATACAATTACCTAGAAATCGGTATGAGAAAAAATAAAATCGGTCAACTGTGTGACGCATTATGTACATTTGAAGACAGTTGTGAGTAAGCGTTTCAATGATCCCATATCCAAAAACAAAATGGTCTATAAAAAAATCGTATAACACAATTCAAAGTGACGAACTACCTGGGGCTATTTCATAAGGTGCATACTAACAGGTTATCAAGTCAGATTTGAGATGATAAGTGGGGTTAAAAATCCACAGGTTCTAGCTCCTGGTCTATCTATGAAGACTCAAGTTCCAGGACGATAATATCTGTAAGCCCAGTGTAAAGCGCACGTTCTGAATCTGCTGTGTGAAATGGAACGTGACATTCGAATTGTCCACACACGTCTGACTCACGGATATCTCCTAACAAGAGAAGAGGTTGCTGCTAGATGCGACACACGTGGTGCTTTGCGCATGCTATTTGACCTCTCACAATCATTTAAAGAACTTTATCATAGAATGACGACAACCTTGCAAATATTTCTCACTGGATGTCCGTTGTTTTGCCAAGTTCAATTCACATCCAAAATGTTTAATAATAAAAATCATATCCATCTCAAGTCTGTTTATAATTATTATAATCTAACTCATTTTTTTAACTTGGAAAACAAATACAAAATATATTAACCTACAGGCGGCCAATATGACCTAACCGGTTGAAGCGCCCTAGTTTCTCACGACGTCGTTCTTATCTTGTAATGTTTCAGCCTTCTGGGCCCGGGGTAGAATTGGCCCAGAGCATGGCTCTGCTAATCGTAAAAGACGATTCAAGAGAAAAAGTCCACCTCGCAAACATCAGCTAGAAAGAGTAAAAGTATCTTACTCCCTGAAACTAGAGGCGAGCTCTGGCAATCGTCGTCGGGGACCTTGCCCCCTTCTCTTGACGACCCTCCGGCGACGATGACAATGACACAACGAACAATAACAAAGACGATTACGACTGCGACGTGAGATGCTTCCTCTTTCCCCTACCCGTGGCTGGTTCTGACCAGCATGGGCCCCTTTCTCCCCCCCACCCCCTAGGCTAGAGTGGTTTATTATGCCCTAACGGTTGACGCGTCCTTAATCCAAATAATCTAATCCAAAATTTTTGTTGTAATGTGTGTTTACAATGTGTGATGTACCTCTAACCGTACATCATTTTGTTGTTTCCCAAACTCGTGCCTCGTATTCTAACACTGGTAGCCGACATCGATGCAACGTCACGTTCTGAATGTACTTAATAATATGATGCCGTGCGCACCTATCATATGACAACGTCTACAAACTTATTGCCAGTAATTTGTTTATGATCATTTATTATTATCTGAAATATTACAATTTGTTAATGAAATAATAATAATAATCAATACTCATTTCCAACAATGTCGGTGCTTCAAGTGCATTTTGACCGTCACTAATGTTACCGATCGCATTGTTATCACACTACCTTGAAGTTCATGTAGCCTGCGTTGTAGAAACTGTACAGGCTTGTCTTTGTATTGTACGTGTTTGGTTTCTAAATGTCGGCGGAGAAGAGATGGTTCACACGGTTATTGGAAATAATTTCGGAGCAAATAACACACAGTGGTTTAGGTTTATCTTTGTCACCAACTTTGATTAGACCGAACAAATAATGTTTGGTTGTGCTGGACTTTGTCGCGTACCCCCTGGAAACTCCCCACGTACCCCTGGGGGTACGCGTACCACAGTTTGGGAACCACTGCTCTAAGCTAGAGTGGCGCATTATGAACTAACGGTTGACGCGCCCTCTATCCCAATAAACTAGAACTAACCAGCTGATGTTTACGAGATGGCCTCTTATCTCGCCTTGTATGATCGGCAGAGGATGCACTGGGCCAAATCTTACCCCGGGCCCAGATGGATACGGATCGTCTAAATGTCTCGTCTAGCAGTTATTTTTCATTTTTAAACATCGTAAAAGATAAACTAACAATGGAAGATGTTAAAGCCACCGCTAAGTGTTTACCTGGAAGTTGAATGTTATAAACACAATGCAATACTTATTAACCTGGATATATTACAATAAACACTTAAAACTTGACACAGGTTTTATTTTATTTTTATATTTGAACGATATTCCAAAGCTACTCCAGCTTTTTCTTCAGGTTCTTGTTACTTTTCTTCTGTTTTAAATAACAATAAATAAATAATAATTTACATTCAATCAGTCAATCAAGTTATGATTATCCAGTGGTTGCTATGGCTGTAAACGGAAGAAAAGTAACAAGAACCCGAAGAAAAAGCTGGAGTAGCTTTAAAATATCTTTCAAATATAAAAATAAAATATAACTTGTGTCAAGTTTTAAATTGTGTTTGTTGTTATTGTTTGACATCAATTCCGTCTAATACGAATTAAAATTTTTAGATTGAGATAATTCATAAAAAGGGAAATCGTGATACAAGTGATGTATCTTTAACTGTATCCCCGTCTGGGTCCGGGGTAGAATTGGCCCTGAGCATGGCTCTGCTTATCGTACAAGGTGGTACAGTCCACCTCGCAAACATCAGCTAGTAAGAGGAGAGTATATTACTCCTAGAAACTAGTGGCGAGCTTAAACAATCGTCGTCTAAGACAGCCCCCCCCCCTATTCCTTGACGACGACGACGACGACGACACAATTTACGATAACAAAGTCAATGACGACCGCGAGATGTGGACCCCATTATTTCCCCCCCCCCCCCCTGTGGCTGGTTCTGACCAGCATGGGCTCCTGCTCCCCATACCCTTTGGCTAGAGTGGCCAATACACAAAACAAACTTTAACCGTGCATCATATGTTAGCAGAATGTACCAAATATGATGCCTTGCGCACGCAATTTGATCTATCCCAACCATATGAATCACTTCTGTCATATGGTAACTTCGACACACTTTCTATTTTTCTCATCAAAAGTAATTTATTGAACAAAATTTAATTAATATCTTACACATTTCCTTTTTAATTATTGTTTATTTCCATTCGAATAATTAATTATTGTTTTGCTATTACTATCATAACCATCATTTTCTTTTCTTAAATATACACTTAGAAACAATATTATCATCAAACACACCATACATTTATTTTATTAACTTACAATATCACAGGCGGAGCAACATGACCTAACTAGTTGAAGCGCCCTAGTTTCTCACGTCGTCGTGTTTAAGGTCCACATGAGCTTCGTTCTTCCTTTCTACATCGCCTGTGAAAGTGAACAGACAAATTATACTATTTTCTTATCGTCTATTTCAGTGGTTCCTAAACTGTGGTTTGCGTACCTTCAGGGGAACGCGGGGAGTTTCCAGGGGTAGCGAAAGTGCAGCATAACCAAACATTATTTGTAACTGTATCATCAAAATCTCGCATATTTGTTAACAGCAACTAACTTGTGAAGTACATAATATAAATGATGCTGTCTGTTATATAGCAATATATAAAATTAATATAATTGGCACTGGCCAAACACGTACGATACAAAGACGAACCTGTAGAGTTTTTCCAGCTCAGGCTACATTAACATCAAAGAAGTGTGAAAACCATGCGTTCGGTAACATCTAGAAACAGTCAAAATGCTCTTATCTCCAGAGTTACAAAACAGCTCAAGCGGGGAAAACAGCGGGAAATGTCGACTGTTCTTTGTTTTTAGAAGGGCGGGGTACGTGGTTGAAGCCAAACTACTCAGACGGTACAGTGGCTGGAAGGTTTGGGAACCACTGATCCATGCGAACAGTTTAATAAAGATTAATTTACAAATCATCAAGATTACTCACGCTTCTTGTTGCGTTGTGAACGCTTGGCGTCCCCCGTCTGGGCCCGGGGTAGAATCTGGCCCAGAGCGTGGCTCTGCTAATAGTACAAGGCGAGGAAAGAGATAAAGTCCATCTGACAAACATCAGCTAGCATTAGAGGAGTACTCCCTGAAACTAGAGGCGAGTTCTGGCAGTCACCGACGGGGACCCTTACACCACGAACGATGACAAAGACAATGCCGACCGCGACGTGAGAACCCCCATTTCCTCACCTTACCCGTGGCTGGTTCTGACCAGCATGGGTCCCCATCCCCATATCCCCTAGGCTAGAGTAGTGCATTATGATCGAACGGTAAATGCGTTCCTTTACTCAAATAAACAAATCCAAATAAATCTAAACTAAACCCGTGACGCGTATCGCCCGCGCCATGTATGTATGTATGGCATTTGGTTTCCTCGATTTCTCGATGATTTAATTCAAATAAATTTCCTCTACCATTGCAGCCGACGGCGTCGCCTCTTCTAGAATAGCAATACTTAGAAATCTAAATTATATACATAACCGGTCGAATATTTTGACAAAAATTTTAATCAATCAATGAACGTTTAAGAAACTGCAATTTAAATATTAAATAAATTAACCCCAACATAATCTGATTCGTAATCCATTATTTTTAATTCAAGTAAATTATGTCATTACTTTCGAGAAAAAAAACTCAAGTATGAAAACAATTTAATCATCAAACACTTCAATAAACTCACGTCATTAACTTACAATATCACGGCGGCGCAATATGACGTAACCGGTTGAAGCGCCCTAGTTTCTCACGGCGTCGATAATATTTGAGGAAGTCGGATGACCGAAGCAAAAACTTCAATTTCACTTGCCCTGGGAAAAATAGCTCGTGAGTTTTTTTTGTCAGTTTGTTCGCTCTTTACCGGGCAAACGGCATATGCGATCTCAATGAAAATTAGAGTGGTACTTATTCTTTAAACAAAGACAGCCATGTGTTTTTGGTACGATCGAGTAATATTTCTCATGAATATCTTACTATTACGCTTTTTTATTTTAAATGTTATATTTTTGTGTTATTTAAGCCGATTCTGACCAAATGGGTGGGGCTACAACGTTCATATTTTACATGGACGTCTTTACATTTACCTCGTCCTAGAATGTATGACTCGTAACCCGGATGTCTCATGTTCGACACCCGCCATGAACAATCCTGACTTCAAGTAAGTTATAACCGGGGTTTCTTAGGACATGACAACCTAGGATCTCCCGGTAATGTAAATAACATAATTGTTTTTCATGAATCATGCAGGAAACTAGAAGTCGCTACCTAGCAACAGTAAGTGACGACGCACGATTTAATAACATAATAATAGTGGATGCGCGCGCAGCCGCTAACAGTGACGTAGACATTGCGCACTCGGCACGTCCTGGCCGACGGCCAAATATTTGACAAACAAGGTAAAGAACTATCTCTGTGGCCGAAGATATAATTTTAGACAAAAACAAAAAGTTCAATCGTGTTCCGTAGTCTTTCTTCTAGAAGCATGATGAAAAATTGAAGATTTTATTTTTTATATAAAATTTGACAACAATTCTAATCATCAAACACACCATAACTTATTGCGTTAACCTACAGCATCACAGGCGGCGCAATATGACCTAACCGGTTGAAGCGCCCTTGTTTCTCACGGTGTTGCTAACACGAGGATAAAATCTTCATTTAGCGGCTCTGCATTCGATGCCCCGGGCTCGATTCCCCGTTGTAGTCATAAGGTTTTTAATTTCTGATTTGGACTGAAGTTAATCAGTTCTTGGATTAGGAATTTGTAAAAGGTGACTTTAGAGGCGTCCTATCAACAAGGCACATAATAAATTTTAATGTTGGTCATTGTTAAAAAAAAATTCCCCTCCTGAAAATCATATATCTTTGACTGATTGGGTACTTTTTAAACACAGATATATTTAGTTATTTTATTAAGCATGCGTTGAATTCATTCAAAACGATGCGCAGAGAAAACGTAAAACATTGTTGACATTTGAAGTCACAATAATGAAATAAATTACTTGAATTTTCCGTAGTGTCGATTTTAAAATGAATGACTTTCTGTTCAATATACTATGGTCAATATCTGGCACTCACAAGACTTCCCTATTCTTGCCAACACACAACACAACTACGTATACAAGGTTTGAAATAGTTTTTAAAACATTTGGTAGAATTGGCCCAGAGCATGGCTCTGCTAATCGTTTAAGACGATTCAAGAGAAAAAGTCCATCTCGCAAACATCAGCTTGGATGTAAGGGAGTATTTTACTCACCAAAATTAGAAGCGAGCTCTGGCAATCGTCGTCGGGGACCTTGCCCATTCCCTTGACGACCTCTCCGACGACGAGACTACAATGCCCACCACGAACGATGACAAGCGATGACGACCGCGACGTGAGAACCCCCCTTTCCGCCCGTGGCTGGTTCTGACCAGCATGGGCCCCTCCTTCCCAAATCCCCTAGGTTAGAGTGGAGCATTATGACGCATTCTTAATCCAAATAAACCCAAAAAAACGTTTGTGACACAATCGTCTTTATTATTTTCTTTTTTAAGCTTGGAAATAATTTAATTAAACAGCAAACACGTTACAAATTCATTTTTATTTACTTTCAATATCACAGGCGGCGCAATTGACCTACCCGGTTGAAGCGCCCTGGCGTCTCACGTTGTCCTCGATCGTTACTCATGACTATCCCTCCGTTGCACTTCATAAGAACATGATGCAATATTTAGTCACTTCACAAATTCTACTATTTAACGATTTTGTGCTAATTGATTAACCAAATTTGATTCTCATAAATACATATAAATTTCCCAAATGAAATATCAAAATTTTTATATTTGCATTTTAACAAACAAACCACACATATTTTGGTTATGCCCACGTTTGCAACTTATATTTTCTTCCTCCAGCTCTCGACTCTCACTTCAGGAGGAGGTTGTATCGTCCTGAATTGTAATCAGCCACACACGGATATTTATTACATGAGAGCAAGTTGTGTGACACGTGCGATGTTCCTTGAAGATCGTATAAGCCGAGGAAAGAGATAAAGTCCATCTCTCAAAAGTCAGTTAGCAATCAGATGAGTACTACTCACTAAAACTAGAGGCGAGCTCTGGTAATCTTCAGCTTTCCAGCGTCGCGACTTGATTTCAAACTAGATCCCGTTCCAGATGTCAAGAGTGGATACAAGCAACGATTGTTGGATTTGAGACAGGCATCTTTGAATGTGATTTCAAAATAACATCATTGAATAGTTTGGTGCCCACACTGACTAATAAAATTCGTCTACTTACGTCTCGACTCTTACGTAGATAGAGAGATAGAGTTGGTTCAGTCCCGAATGCGAAAAGGCCACATAGTCTAACTCACAGAGAAAATGTTTGTTAGATGCGACATATGTATGTATGTGTGTACCGTTCCCTAGCTAGGTCCATCTTTTCTGGCTCTGGCAGTCGTCGTCGGTTCCCCCCCCTTGTCAACCACCGTGACGTCGACGACGATGACTTTTATTTCTTTATTTCTTTATTTTCATTCACATAAATACTTGTGTTTTGCTATACTATCTTATCATCATCATTTTTTTAATATATACATTTACTAAGAAAAAAATCTAATCATTAAACAAGCTTTTAACTCAATTCCCTCAATTTTTATTGTCACAGGCGGTGCCATATGACCAAACCGGTTGAAGCGCCCTAGTTTCTCACGTGGTCGTATTTGTCTCTTAAGAGGCTGTTCCTTGTTTCACTCGCTCACAGACTCGACCCACGCGACGCCCTAGGCTACAGCCCACCATGTTTCCCCGCGTGCATGTGTGTTCCCTACCTTCATAGTCCCCGTTCAAAATCGCGTCGTTGCACTTCTTTATTATCCCTCGTTTCTGCTGCCCAAAACCTGTTAGATTTCTTGTGCACATGACCTGAACTAAGGCACTATTTAATTTCGTAAATAAACAAAAGGTTAAAACTGATGAGAACTTTTATTTTACAACGATGACACGTCAGGAAAATATATCACGACTTATCTATCGCTCGACCTGGCTAGCACGAAGATGCCGGAAGTAGGATGTACTTAACCGGATAAAGTCAACACAACGTACAAGGTTACTACGTAAATTAAATTCAAGTTAATTCGATAAAAAACAATAATATTTACGGGTTTTAAGGTGCTCGAAGTCATTGGCAACGAAGGTAAGAAAGGTTATAAAACCGACATAGTTTTCAGGGGCACATGTGTACTTGGCCGTGTCATGTTTGATGTTGTGCTAGAACAAGATTCAAGTAATGTGAGCTGGCAGTTTATCGTTCGATCATATCTTGCTTGCATGCTCACTCAATTTGTGAAAGCTGAAGTTTTTAAATAGTTTTGCCAATTAGGTATTATTAGTCAAATGCAAGTGCAGTGCGTAGCGTTCGCGCAATCCTATTTATACGCGCCGAGACCCGGCACCTCCCCCATTGGTTTTGGGGGAGGGGCCGGGTAGGACATTAAACATCTACATGCGAATGTTGTTAAGAAAAAAAATTTAATTCCTTGGTCCTAGGTTTTACCTATTCATTTTTTTTGAATGCATGTTTATCCATGAAGACATAGCTCGTCAGGTCCCACTTCTGGTTGTTTGGCTGCTGACCGCTCCAAAAGGTGGTTTCGTGATAGCCTCCTTCTGGGGGTGTAGTCGCTGAAAAAAACTTTTTGAGTGACCAGCCCTTGTCCCTGTTGGTTCTGACCAGCTGAACCCTCCTCCTCATATCCCCTAGAAAGTTAGATGAGTGGACTTATAGGGAACGTTGACGCTCCTAAACCAAATATACTCACTTAAAAGACGACGACCTGACAACAAAACGTGAAAATACGTGATAACCAGGGCGTAGTTCCCCCTTTCCACCCCCCTTCCCCTCGGAGGCTTTTCTGACCAGAAATGGGACTTTAAATACCAATTGGGTGTCATTTGAATGAAAATTTACAAAAAACTTGAGCACTTTTTTCTTGTGGGGCGAGCCAAACGCTTTATCGGGCCCACCCGCGTGGGAAATAATTTCAGTTTTTAACAGGCGGTGAAAATGCATTTTGATGAAAAAACATCCCAAACCCTCTTTGTCTGTCTTTGGGCGCATTTTCACTTTCCTATCGTGTTTTTTTCTCTGGGCTTAATTTCATTTCTTTTGTTTTCGGGAAAAAGATTTTCAATATAAGATTGGTTCAAAAAGAGAATTCTCTTCGTTTGGATGTGCTTTATTGGGCGTGATTTCGTGGGTTTTAAAACTCATTGATTTGGTCATCGGGGTAGTCCTAGACCTAGGGCCTTGGCTGGTTGTTTTCATCTGAAGACAAGGCCCATTCAGAAAACCCTATTGGGTTTTAAAATGTTGTATTTTTATCGCCTCCATGGATTTCAAAACAGCGACGTGAAAACCCTCCTTTTCTGACTCCATAGGCCACCCGTAGCTTGGGTTTTGACCAGCATGGGCCCTCTCCTATCCACTTGGGGTAGAGTGGGGCTTATGACTTCTTGATGCTCTTTACCGTCAACCAACAACAAAACAAATTTTTTAAAATATTTCTTTTTACAAATTCACATAAAAAACATTCTTTCTTTAATTCAAAAATTTTTCTTGTGCTATTATCATCTCGTCATTTTCTTTTATTTTAAATAAGAAAAAAAATATTTTATCAAAAGCACCTGCACTCATTTATTTAAATTAGGCGTACAAAATCAAATGGGCAATATGTCATAACCGGTTAAGCGCCCCTTAATATAAAAACTAAAATTAAAACCATATTCACCTCACCTGACTGATCAGAGATAATCACGGATAAACAATTACTGTTTTATTATTGTCTTCCTGTACAAAGGGGGGCCCACCCCGGTCCCGCAGTTCGTACTCCAAATGGGGGGAGCCCTTCCTTGCTTCAACACAAATCAGATGTGGGCGGAATTTTTTTTGTGACAAAATTTTAAATTTCTTTTTCAAGTTTTTGTTTAACCAAAT